>VWYK01006686.1:3087-19588 GCA_013399775.1 Semnornis frantzii | reverse complement strand
TAAAAAAAAAAATGCTGCTGCATAAGATTTGCAGATGTGGTTCTTAGGGCCAAAGGCTGATCACACAGGATGCCTCAGAGCACTGCAGGGATCTGTTCAAGTACCTCAGATCACTTTCACCACCACTTTGCACTGCTGTGGAGCTCCACTGCTTACTGCTCAGTCAGCCCATAGACTGCATTTTGTACCTAAACTTTCCACATATACTCAGAAGAGGCTTTACTCAACTCTGTTGTGTCACAGAATGTCAGGGGCTGGAAGGGACCTCAAAAGCTCATCCAGTCCAACCCCCCTGCCAGAGCAGGGTAACCTAGACCAGCCCACACAGGAACACATCCAGGCAGGTCTTGAATATCTCCAGGGAGGGAGATTCCACAACCCCCCTGGGCAGCCTGTTCCAGTGTTCTGTCATCCTTACAGGGAAAAAAATTCCTCCTCATGTTTACATGAAACTTCCTATGCCTCAGCTTTCACCCCTTGCCCCTTGTCCTGTCATCAGTCACCCTGTTCTTGAATAGTTTGTGGGCATCTCACCTGATGTCCCCTACGAAGCAAAGCAAGCATGACTTAAGCTGTGTGATACAGCTACAGCTTTTGGTGTTTCATTCAGTCTTGTTCTGTGTGGTTCTAGCTTTCAGACAAGTCTGGTGCTGTCAGGGGCTATTGCTTTGAGGCTTTAGGCTGTACTAGATTGCAAGTGTGTCAGGTCACAGGAATTGGGTGAAGTCTTTGTCGCCCAAGCCATGACAGTCCACTGCCATCAGCTTAGCTAGGGTCAGCTTCATTCACTGTAACATCACCAAGTGTTGCTGAATTGCAAGGGCCTGGATTAAGTCCATCTCTTGGGAAAGACCAGGCAGAGAGCCAGAATGAGAACCGTGGCCTGAGCACCTTTTGGATGAGGACAGGTAGAGAGCAAAGCAGAGGCAAAGGCTATAGACACAGCTGGGTGAAAAACTAACCAGTGCTTCATCATTTTCTCCCTTTCCATATACTAATCTTTTTTGTACTCTCTTCAGAATATTCCAACTTTTTATTCTCATATCTGAAGTTCTCTCCCTCTCTCCATTATCTGTGCATTAAATCTGATCAAAAGATTACTTAAAGACAAGCAATGAGAAAACACTTAAGGGATGGGTGGGGTGTGAAGCCACAGAACTCTTACCTGCTCTAATGTGTGAATTCCTGGTTTGTATTTGTATGTGTATATCACATACAGCTGCTTTGCATTTGTATGTGTATATCAAGACACCTTACTTTAGCTCTGGTTCAGAGTTCAGACTTAAGCACAGCTTCTTCTATCTAGGCTGCTGCTCCATAGGTAAGTTTGTAGGTCAGATTGTGTCCTAGATGTTTCCCTTGACTATAAAGGCAAACATCCATGGAAAAAATGTACCTGTCATGATCACCAGGTTTGAGATCTAACCTAGAAAACTATTTCTCACTAGCAAAGCAACACAATTATGAGGAAAAGACAACTGCCATTCCCACCTACACCTGGAAATGTGAGTCAGTGTCATTCCCATTAGGGATGGCCTTATTAAATCATTCCAGCTGTCAGCCAGTCTCGTGAATCATTATTTCTCTAACCTCCTAAATGGGAGCTGTTAGAACTGTACCACTGTACAACTGCTGCTTGTGATGCTGGACCTTGCAGCTCCTGATGCTGTTTCAGTGCTTGGATGGTCCTGACTTCTTACCTGGGTGTCCTGCATTTCTGGGGTGTAGGAAACTGGCAGGGAGGTCTAACTTCAGGGCTACAGTTGTGGTGGCTGTAGGGAAACACCACAGGAGGGAATCACTTCAGAGGTTCCGTCCTGAAGGATTTACCCAAAAAAAAAAAAAAAGAGAGATCAGAACTGCAGAGAAACACTTTGATACCTATCTGCATCCCGTTTTTGACTGTTCTCCCTTCTGTCTCTCCTTCCTCACTCCTTTCTCGAGCCTTTGCTTTCCAGCCTCCTTATCCCCCCACTTCTCCCTGTCTCTGACAGCTTTCCACCGCTCTTTCCAGCTATTCTTGTTGCTACTTAGCCCACTGTGAATGTGCAGCTCCTCTTCCTTGTATGGTAACAAATGACAGATGGTTGACCTCCAGATGGGTGACAAGAAGGTGGGTTCACTTCATCCTTTCTTTACATTTTAACTAGGCTGTGTCCATGGAAGGAAGAGAAGACACATGTGAGCCTTTCAAACATCTTGTGAAATGAGATGGCTTGACCTCTATTCTTGTCTTGAGGGGTGATGGTATCATTATGAGAGTAGGTGTATGGTAGTCATAAGCTGTCAGGTTTTAGCCGTAGGAAGAATTCTCTTCCATACCAGTATGCTGATCAACAGGCAGGGACACACCCTTTTAGGCTTTTAATCCCTATCTGATTCCTCCACCCACTCCAGGAGGATATTTGAATATGTAGGTAAAGTGATTAAATATAGTAATGCAGTAAGCCCAGTACTGTTGATGTTAAACCAGCAAATCCACTGGGTTATGAACTATAAAGGCAAGCTTTCCTGTGGAGCAAAAAGAAACTTCCCCAGGTACTGTGCCCTTGCTGGTGCAGAGTGAGCTAGCACCCTAAGGAGAAGTTGGAACTACTGCTCAGAAGAGCAGAGGGCTCCCAGCAATGATGCCAGTGAATAGCAAAAGGGAGATTTGGAATGCAGACAAATGCAATGAAGTTGGCTTGAGCAGGAGCAGTCAGATTCCAGCACTATTATAGTAGGCCACTGACTGCCTGCTGGAGACCACTGCAGTCCTCTTGGAAAGGATCTAATGGTTACAAGCTGAGCAATGCTGTGCTGCTCTTGCAAGTGACAGGCTGTGTAGGACAGTCCAAACAGGATAGGCTGTGTGAAGTTTTAGCTGCAATATCTGGTTAGGGTGCCAGGTTTCAAGGGAATTACAGACCAGCTGGAGAAGGTTTGAGCAGGAGCAACAAGAACAGACCTTGCAATAGAGAGAAGGAAAGCTTGAGCAAGTTGTAATTGCATAACAGAAAGACTGCAGGAAGGGAAAAGGAGAATTGAACAGTGGAAAAGGATGAGAGGAAAGATGTTTGTGGCTAGGACAGCAAGATACAGGCTTAAAGGAAGAGTGGTAACAAAGCTTTCCAGGGATCCAGTAGTAACCACACTCAGAGCTTCCTTGGAAGGAATAAAAGCCTTATACCACTGCTGAGGGAGCAAGGAAAGCAATAGAGCTGCAGTCCTGACTGTGGTGGAGTCTGTACTGCGACCCAAAGAACCTGAGCTTAAGCTGGATGTGATCACAAGTCTAAGAGCAGCTCAGATCTCCAGACACAGAAGCTTATGTAACTTCGCTCGTGGAAATGCTCCTCCTGACTTCAGTGCCAGTACTTGCTCAAGGAAAATTGCATCAGTGAGTTTACTGGGCCAGTGCCAGCAGGAGTGTGTTGGAATTATTTGCTCCCAAGGGTAGCCTTGTTTTCACATAATAAATATGAAGAACAGAGCAAGCGCAAGGGAGCAGAATAAGGAAAACCAGAGGAGTGAAGAGCAGAGCAAAGACTGCAAAATTCATGTTGACTTTCAGCATCTGCTCCAGAGTTGAACTGCATAGACTCTAACTGGTCTGTATGTGTGAGTGTGAAGAACCAAAGAGCTGAACTGCATAGACTCTAACTGGTCTGTATGTGTGAGTGTGAAGAAACACCACAAGGAGGGATCTCTTCAGAGGTTCTTTCCTGAAGGATTTATCCAAAACAGTGATGAGATCAGAAGTGCAGAGAACCATTCTGACACCTATCTGTATCCCTTATTTTAACTAAAGGTAAATACAACAGAGAGGTATGAGAAGGCCTTAACTAGAATCCAGGAAGAGGAAAGTATCTAATCCTGGTGTGGGAATGTAAATATATGAGGTGAGAGAAAAGTGAGTATTCGTTAGGGAAAACAGATGCCTAGGTATCTGTAGGAGAGTGATGTATGCTCAGCTATGTGCATGCACACTTGCAGTTGTGTTGCAGCTTTGGAAAGTGTTTGTCAGGGATTGGCACATTCCAGTTCTGGTGGCACTGCATGAAATGTTTCTGCATCACAGCCTAGCGACAGAGCAGAATCATCTGCCGTAATTGCCAGGGAATTGCTAAATAAAGCCAAAAGACCTAGGGATGGTGAAATGCAGCAGCAGAAGTCATGGCCAGCTGTCCTGCCACAGGGCTTTGTCATGCCTGTGGCTAATAAATCTTTAAGAATGCCCAAGCAGGAGAGGGAACAAAAGGACTGTGTCTGTCAAAATATGCACAACTTGAACTGCAGCAGACCATACTTCTCTCACATTCAGACAGGAGGGTTAAGAAAAGTGACAGAGATGAGAGCTGAAGGGATGCCACAAGTATACCTACATAACCTGTGGGGAGGTTTCTCCATACTTGAATTAGAACAGAGAGAAAGAGAGAGGCTCATAGAGGTTGAGAGCAACCTTGGAAATGTGTTAACTGAGCAGGGGCTTTATGAGCTGTCCCAGACAGGGGCAGACATTAACAGAAACAAGGAACTGAAAGCAAACTCGTGCAAAGAAGTGAAGCATGGACTAAGGGGCTAATAAGATGGAAGTTTGGGTTAAGTTTCCAGATATGTTTATGTGAAATGGCCCCACCAGAAGTTTTCAAAGCCCGTCAGCACTGTCAGTTTCCTTTCTAGAGCAGCAGTTGTTTGCTCCAGCTGTGCGTAGTCAATAACCACAACAAAAGGTCAGAGGAGGAACAAATTATTAAAAAACCCCTATCAACAACAGCAGCAAGCTGTAAAAAGACTCACAGAACTGTCAGGCTTAGAAGGGTCTTCAAGGATCATCTAGTTCCAACCCCTCTGCCATGGGAAGAAAGAAGTGTGGGAAGAGAGCCTTATTCCTGAACCATCTCTGGCTTTGTTTTACCCTTTCTATGGTATGCCTATGGAACCTGATCCTTCCTGCTGTTGCCAGGACACAAGACGAGAGGCAAATCAGGTGTTTTCTTTGCAGAAGCCTTCCCACCAGCTTTAGGAAAGTGGATTGTGCTTTGGTTTGGATAGGCTTAGTACCAAGGCTTTAACAAATGACTGTGCAAAATGCCAATGCAAATATAGGTACTTTTGGAGGTGCCTGTTTCTGTCTTCATCTGCTTAACACAGGAAAGAGGATCAGGAGTACCAGAGGCTATTTGAATAAGTTCCAGTGGGTCTGATGACATTTGCGTAGGGATGTCAGGCAGTGGATTTATTCTGTGGAGAAAACCTGAAAGGGTAGAGGGACAATGTAGACATCAGGGAAGCACACAGTGGGAATGCTGGTGGATAAGAAGTTATCCATGGGACACCAATGTGCCCTGGAGGCCAAGAAGGCCAATGGGATCCTGGGGTGTATTAGGAAGAGTGCGTCCAGCAGATCAAAGGAGGTTCTTCTCCCCTTCTACTCTACCCCATCTTGAGTACTGCATTCAGTTTTGGGCTCCCCAGTTAAAGAGGGACAGGGATCTGCTGGAGAAGATCTGTGGAGGGGTACGAGGATGATGAGGGGACTGGAGCACTGCCTGGTGAGGAGAGGCCGAGGGACCTGGGGCTGCTTAGTCTGGAGAAGGCTGAGAGGGAATTTAATAAATATTTATAAATATCTGAGGGCTGGGGGGGGACAGGCTCTACTCACTTGCTCCCTGGGATAGGACAAGGAGCAATGGATGGAAGCTGCAGCACAGGAGGTTCCAGCTCAACACAAGAAGGAACTTCTTGTAAGGGTCCCAGAGCACTGCCACAGGCTGCCCAGAGAGGTTGTGGAGTCTCCTTCTCTGGAGACTTTCAAGGCCTGTCTGGATGTGTTCCTGTGTGCTCTGAGCTAGATTGTATGGTCCTGCTCTGGCAGGTGGTGGACTGGATGATCTCTTTGGGTCCCTTCCAGCTCCTGATATCTTGTGAGCCTGTGGGCAAATGGAACAGATGAGAGAAAACATACAGCAACACTGCTTGCTTAAAGGAGTTAGTCATGCTTACATAGCATCTTGTATACAGGGTATAGAGAGGAGGCTGCATCGAGCTTCAAATCCTCCTGGGCCTTCACTTCTCTGTTCCCACAGCATGGCAGTCCACTTTGAAGCTGTTCCAACAGCTCTTTGTGTGGCCTTGCACTGAACCAGGCTGAGTTCACTTAAAAAGAAGGCATTTTTGCCAGGTCATTTTTCAGCAAAATGGGTTCACTGATGTGGCATAGAGCATGGCACAAACTCATGCAAATAATGGCTTGCCAAAATCACAGCCATCCTTCATGCAGAAAGAAAACACAGGAACAGGGTGGGAATAGTTCGAGTTCAAAACAAGTGCTTCAGGAAGAGAAATGTTCAGCTAAGGCAGGCAAAACCATACCTGAAATTTTCAGTTGAAGCTGGGTTGTAGCTTGGTGCTGCTAAAGGCATGGCAAAGAACACAGTGAACTCTACTGGAAGGAGAAGTGGTAGAAAATAAAAAAGACTACCACTTAGGAACTGGAAAGGCTTGAACTTAATCTGGTGTGGTTTTGCTAAGATCAGTTTGTATTTTTCATTTATTAAAATGTTAATATATCACAGGATGTTAGGGATTGGAAGGGACCTCTGGAGATCTTTGAGTCCAACCCCCTGCTAGTGCAAGTCACATAGGAGCACATCCAGACAGGTCTTGAAAGCCTCCAGAGAAGGAGACTCCACAACCTCTCTGGGCAGCCTGTGGCAGTGCTCTGGGACCCTTGCAGTAAAGAAATTCCCCCTTCCTGTGCTGTAGTTAATGCTTACTTGTAGAACATGCAAAAACTCATAGGTGTTTCTCATGGTGCCAACAGCTGATTCCACAAAGGTAGCCCCTAGCATCAAGCCTTTAAAAATCCCTCTTCACAAGCTATCCTAAAACAGTCTTTCATCTCTTTTCAAGCTTGACATGTGTACAATTTATTTCTTTCATTCCATGCCTGTAGCCATGCTTTCTTTTACAGAAAAGAGTAATTGTTTTACAGGGAAAAAAAAAAAAAACCCACCCACCTGTATTTGCTTGTGGCATTGCTTTCATCATCTCTTATTTGTAAGAGCTTGTTTGGTGCTTTAAGCAAATGTGAGCTCAGAGGGGAGGTAGAGTCAAACCCAAAAATCTGTTTTGCATAAACCATACACAAAGTGCACTCTGAGAATTCTAAACCTTAGGAGAATAGTCTGTTTTGCTTCTTAAATGTAACATTAAATGGGTATTTGTGTATATATATGCACATAGAGATGTACACACACACATATATATGTCATGTATATATGACATTAAATATAACTAAGTGCAGGCACAAATTTGAACTCAGTGCATGGTGCAAGAGTTACAGTGGCAAAATTGTTCATCAACTGTCCTGAGTTTTTTCCCCTGGATAGGACATGAGCCTCTCTCTGTCTGTTCCATTAACTACAAAATAAGTTTGATGTGGTTGTGAACTTGAAGCCTCAGGTTTTAAGCACCTAAGTTGCCTGGGCTGTGTTGCATGTTTAGAAATCAGGCCCGCTGAGTGCACTGAACTCAAGAGGTGCTCCTGTTTGAAATTTGAGAGTATTCCTGTTTATATTTCTGCTGTAAAGTTTAATTCTAACATAGATGGGGTGAAACTTTTACAATTACGAGGCTGTGGAGTTATATATTGAGGATATATTTGAGCTCTCTTTATCATAGAATGGTAAGGTTGAGAGTGACCTCAAAGATCATCCAGTTCCAAACCCCTGCCATAGGCAGGGACACCTCCCACTAGAACAGGTCACTCAAGGCCTCCTCCAACCTGGCCTTGAACACCTCCAGGGAGGGAGCAGCCACAACCTCCCTGGGCAACCTGTGCCAGTGTCTCACCCCCCTCACTGCAAACAACTTCCTCCTAACATCCAGTTTCAGTCTCCGCTCTGCCAGTTTAAACCCATTGCCCCTTGTCCTGTCCTTACAAGACCTTGTCAATAGTCCCTCCCCAGCCTTCCTGTAGCCCCCTTCAGATACTGGAAGGCTACTATGAGATCTCCTCGAAGCCTTCTCTTCTCCAGGCTTTATTTATACTTGTTTAAAAGAACAAACCCCATGCACGTGAAGGAGTAACTTCTACCTACTGACAGGAAGCAATTCTAAGAGAGATGAAAAAGCCACTTTCTCACTTGCCATAGAGGCTCAGGAGAACAGTTTAAAAGTAGAACTCCATAGAATTATTATTGGTCACCCAAGTGTAAAGTTAAAAGGTAGCTGTAGAAATGTGTAACTTCAATTACTCCCACGATGCTGTGTCCTGTTCCACGTCAGTTGTGGTTATATTGATGAAATAAAAGCATCCTCGATGTATAATGCTGAATAATGTTGAATAGAAACCAGAAGCAGGCTACATACTCATCCAAGGTGATACTAATTAGCAGACACTGGCTCTTAAGAAGCCTGATTTGAAGATAATAAACCTCATGCTTTGAAAATGTGTGCACCTAATTTGATTTATGTGAGCAGTTCCCTTGAGCTATCCCTCAGAATAAAAAGGAATTATACAGAGTTCAAAGAATTGACCAAAGGCAGTGATGACTTTCACCTTTGTTACTTACTGATTTATTTGTTCATAACTCACTGGCAGAAGATGCCTTCCCAGATGAAGAACAAAATTAGCCAAACTCTGGCTGGTCAGCATTCCTGACTCTGTTCCCTGTGGCCCTGTCTGTATGAAGAGTCTTTCTGGGCAGTTGTCTGCTTATAGAACCTATAGACCTTGAATGAAGAGGTTAGATAATCTGCTCTTCTGAATGCAAGCTTGTAAAATAAAACCTGCATGAAAAGTTTAAAACAGATCCAGAGCCAAAGATAAAATCTGTGCCCCAGGATGCACAGATGGGAATTGTCTTCAGGGGCTAAGGATGAGAACAATAAACACATAAAGAGGAGCACACAGTAGCACAGTGTAGAGTTATGTTAGCACATGGTCATGTCCAAAACACTTGGGAGTTGGTAGAAGAATTCCATGGGACAGAAACCTACAGTGCTGGAGAGAGTAGTTGTGGGTCCACCTCTGTACTTTGCTGCCTCAGAAACAGCTCTGTAGTAGGCAACTAGTTCTAGAGTATGTTAACATCAGGCCAGGCCAGTAGCCAAGGACCAGTTAAATACAAGTCTATGAAAATTCAAAGGGTTGTTCCTAGTGCAGACTAAAAGGTTGTCTAAACAGGAGAGCACAGCAGTAGGATATTGCTGACATCTGACTGTGGAACAGGACAGAGTAAGTTAGCCACTATGAGTGTAAGAAAACCAAAGTACTGAGCAGAAAAAAAACTCAACCCAAAACATAACAGAAAGTGATTTAGAACATAGACATGGAACAGCAAAAAAGAGCTTGTGAAATTCCCAGTACAGGTAACCTGGAGGTTTTAGCTGTATCTCTTGATTCATTATTAAAAGGAAGAAAGAGTAGTAATGATTGTTTTATATCAGTGCTGATTACTCAGAGATGAGGAAGGGGAGAGAAAACATGATGTAAGTAATGAGCTCTTGTTTGAATCATAAGCATTTCTTAATAGACACAGTACAGTGAGTGATCCTACCTGCTGGCTGGGCTTTGCAGTGGGCACAACTATCCAACTGCAGGGCTGGAGTTGAACTCAGATAGCTCTTTTCACCAGTGCTGTCTGCTGCTGCTCCCTGTTCCTGTATGGGAGGAGGAAGGTGTTGCCAGATTTCCTGACCCACAGGTGCCTATGACAAGAAAGCAAACCTTTCTATTGGGTAGTGATACCAACAGCTCTCCTCTGGGATGAAAATCAGCCCTGTGAAGCAGATGGAGATGCAAATAATAAGCTGTCTTCTGCAGGAGTGGTGGAGCATTGAGTTAACAGAACCTGACAACCAGCAGGGATGGGGTTTGGCTGTGAATGTTTTCTTGGCTGTGAAGTAACTTTCCAAATCACTGCAGTGACCTGGATGTTGAGTAGCTGCATCACCAACTAATCCTGCACCCCCTTGGAGAAGAGGCACCTGCTACAGCAATCCTTACCACATGCAGGGCTCTCTTCATGAGTTCAGGTTTCCAAACAAACACTGTCAGCTTGTCTGGGCTGGTAACTTCAAACACTGGTGCACAGAGGGTCAGTCTTCAACAGGGAGTTCATTGAAGAGATTTATTCTGTATTTGGAGGACAACTGTTGCACCACTCTGCCTCCTTAGGTAACTGGCCTGTGGGGCTTTCACGATGTGCAGCAGCCCTCACTTGGTAAAAATTCCTGCAGCTCAGCTACCTGCTGTGAATCAAAGCTACTCTGAAGAAGCCAAAGATATGCCCAAGCTTTTAAACTTCTTCATGGTCACAGTAATGTGTTTCTCCAAGTAATTTTGTCCTTCACTAAAATAAGCAGCATGATTCCTATGTGTTTGTATTGGGGCTAGGATTTTTTTTCAATATAAATTGATGACTGCCATAAATATTCCATGTTCTCAATGCAGAATTTGCTATTTTTATAGGCTTCAAATCCATCTCTCTTCTGTAGGTCTGGATTCCTCTGTGCTTTAGCTTCTAAAACCTTTAGAAAATGTATCTCTGGCACACTCCTTTGATTCAGTTATAAAATGGTATAAGCCTGTCAGATAAACAAAATTTGGGTATCTCAGAATGACTTGAGAAATTATTCTGGATGCCTTTGAAATGTGTATGTTCCCTTCCTGGAGGTGTTCAAGGCCAGGTTGGAAGAGGCCTTGAATGACCTGTTCTAGTGGGAGGTGTCCCTGCCTATGGCAGGGGGTTGGGACTGGATGATCCTTGAGGTCCCTTCCAACCTTACCATTCTATGAAACTATAGGCAGGAATGTTGATCTAAACCCAGTTCTCTTTATACTTGGCACTAACAGAAGCAGGCTGTTGTATAAAATAGAACTAACAGCCCACACAAGCAAGGAAAACAACAAGCCCTGAAATCAGTGGATCCTTCTCACCTCCTCTGTGTTCAGATGCTTCAAACATCATTGAAAGATCTCTTCCACATTTCCAAAGAAGTAGGAAAATCCCTGTGGGCCTTTTCAGTTTGTTGTTGTGCTTCTGGGTCCTAATCAAAGGCCAGATCTTTGCCAAGCAGCCTTAATGGTACACAGCAGCAGGATGTAGGCATCCCCTCAACATCCAAACAAAATTTGAAGGTGATTTTGTTGTGTCAAGAAGCTTTCCCCAGTAAATGAGAGACAGAGAAAAGGAGGTAAAGGAAGTTTGTGGCACTTGCTGGTTTCATTGATATGCAAATTGACTGTTTGGGGTTTGGTTTTGGTTGGGTTTTTTTGTTTTTTTTCTCATAGAACAGCCTCTGTTCCTGCTCTTCCCAGAGCTGCTGACAGGGAAAGAAGTCATAGGAACACAGCTGATCATAGCCTTTCCTACCTTGCTTTCAAGGTCTTCCAGGTTACTCACTGTGTTCAGCTTGTCTTCTGGGCTGCTCACTGTGTTTATGCATCAGTAGTACTATTCGGAGCTCCTGGTGAAGTGTCCACTCCTCCACCATCAGCCTTAGCTAAGGAGAACTTACACCAAGGTTCAGCTGGGCACCTGCTCTTCCTAGTGGACACTCCCAAAAGCTGAGATTAAGAGAGGCTCTATGTGCTGGTTTGAGCTAATTGGAATATTTTAATAGAGAAATTTATACTATAGGCTGTGAAGGAAAACAATGGTGATGTCTACTTCACTCATAGGCTTGCAGAGATGTTTACAAAGAGATAAGAGAGTGTCTTGAGCTGGCAGTCTGGGTCACGAGGCACTTGGGTCTTGGGCTAGCAGCTTCACGGGGCAGGCAGCTTCTTGGGCTCTCTAGCAGCTCTGGCTTCTCCTCTCTGCTGAATAACTTCACTAACCACTTTTTCTTCTAATCCTCCCCAGCTGATCCTCCTTGCGCGTAAGGCAAACCTTGGGGTAAGGTGTAGGGGTGGGGAGAAGGTGGAAGGGTGGTTGGGAGCCCCTCCTGTGGTCTCTGATTTCTGGGAGGGGAGTTGTGTGTCTGTATTACCTTAAACTTGTATATTTCTGTAAATATTCCTGTATATACTGTATATATCTGCTTGCGTATTGTGCTGAGCTTCATCTCTTAACTTCCAGCTCCGGCTGAGGTCTAGTCTGGGTCATTTTAAAGTGTGTGGGGGTGGGGAACTCCCAAACCATCACACTCTACATAAGATCTGGCTCTCAAAACCATTCCATGTTCATATCCCACTGTTTTTTAGCTATCCACGTTTCTGGCAATGCTTATTTCTAGAAATAGAACTGTGTTAAGTTCCATTACACCACAGTAAAGACTCTTATCTTTGGTCTGTATGTCGAGTGACAGTTGTTTGAAGTATCAAACCCAGAAATTAAGAAGGCTCTTCATCAAGGAATGTTCTCTGAAAGCTGAACCAGATTGTAATGTATGGTTGAAGGCACTGCTATTTTTGTCCAGATTTGACTAATGGTTTTATCCAAAAGCATGAGGCTGTGAAAGTCCCAGCCCAGACAGAAGTTCTCCTCTAAAGCAGAACTGTGTGGTTTGCTCACCTTAATCTACAGTTAAGGAGCAATAATGGCTCTGAGGCTGAACTCTTCATGTATCAGACCCTGAGTCAGACCAGCTCAGTCCTTCCTGGACTATTCATAGAATGGTAAGATTGGAAGGGACCTCAAGGATCATCCAGTTCCAACCTCCTGCCACAGGCAGGGACACCTCCCACTAGCACAGGTCACTCAAGGCCTCCTCCAACCTGGCCTTGAACACCTCCAGGGAGGGAGCAGCCACAACCTCCCTGGGCAACCTGTGCCAGTGTCTCACCACCCTCACTGCAAACAACTTCCTCCTAACATCCAGTTTCAATCTCCCCTCTGGCAGTTCAAACCCACTGCCCCTTGTCCTGTCATTGCAAGACCTTGTCAATAATTCCTCCCCAGCCTTCCTGTAGCCCCCTTCAGATACTGGAAAGCTACTCTAAGGTCTCCTGGAAGCCTTCTCTTCCCCAGGCTGCAGAGCCCCAACTCTCTCAGCCTGTCCTCAGAGCAGAGCTGCTGCAGACCTCTGATCATCTTCATGGCCCTCCTCTGGACCCTCTTCAACAGTTCCATGTCCTTCCTGTGCTGGGGGCTCCAGAACTTCACACAGGACTGCAAGTGGGGTCTGAGGAGAGCAGAGCAAAGGGGCAGAATCCCCTCCCTTGCCCTGCTGCCCACACTGCTCTTGCTGCAGCCCAGCACTCAGTTGCTGTCTGGGCTGCACTCACACTGCAGGCTCATGTTGAGCTTTTCATCAGCCCAGACCCCAAGGTCATTTGTTTATGAAGTGTGTTCTCTGTTGAAGTCCTGTAGGCTTTGATCTTTTTAAGTACTACTTCAACAGCAGGATTCTGCCATGCAAACTTTTCTTTTCTTCCTAGGGGTTTTTTTTTGTGGGTTTTTGTTTGCTAGTGTTTGTTGTTTGGGTTCTGTGGGAGATTTTTTGTTGGGGTGGGGGTTTGTTTGTTTGGGTTGGAGGTTTGGTTATGAGGGGTTTTGGTTGGGGTGGGGTTTTGGTTGGGTTGGGGGTTTGATTGGGTTGGAATTTTGGTTGGCTTGGGGGTTTGTTTGGTTTTTTGTTCTCCCTCCTGCTCCATGCAGATATGTTTATGATAACTCATTTCCTAGACAGTTTCATTACCTTTTCTGGAGAGTTCTAATAAGGCTTGGTGGCCACCACTTTGTCTACTCATCACACCTGTGCATCTGTCTTTCTTCCTGGTAGCTTTCCAGCCTTGGTGTCAGTCTGCTAAGAAGGAAATGATTGATTTACTATCTTACAGGTGCTTGAGATGAGAAGTTTTGCAAGCTGCTGACCACAGCTGCTGTGCTGTAAATGCATCACACTGGCTCAGCTCTTGCCACTGGCTTGCTCACTCTGTCCCTGTATGTGCAGTGAGTCAGAGCTTACATTCCTTTGTCTTACAGGGTCGAACGTTTTGGACATTCATTGAGTTGAACTGTGTCTTCTAGCATAATGGAGAAGAGGAGGCTCAGGGCAGACCTCATTGCTCTCTACACCTACCTGGAGGGAGGTTGTAGCCAGCTGGGGTTGGGTTCTTCTCCAGGTACCCAGCAGCAGAACAAGAGGACACAGCCTCAAGCTGTGCCAGGTTCAGGCTGGATGTTAGGAAGAAGTTCTTCACACCAAGAGTGATTGGCATTGGAACGGGCTGCCCAGGGAGGTGGTGGAATCACTGTTCTTGGAGGTGTTTAAAAAGAGACTGGATGAGGCACTTGGTACCATGGATTAGGTGTTAGATGCTAGGCTGGACTCAATGATCCTAAAGGTCTTTTCCAGCCTGGTTAATTCTGTGGTTCTGTGAGTTGCATCCCCAATGAATTCTCATCTCTCCCCCTTCAATCATTAGCCCCAGGCACTGATGTCATGATGGCCTCTGTGTGTTTTTAACTTTGTACAGTAATTGGCCTCTTAAAAGACTGCTGGTACTGGTGAGATTCAAGTCTGTTACTGTATGGCTGATAAGCCAGAGCACATCCACTTCCATGTGTGTGCACATGGTGAGGTTTCACAGCAACAGCAGCTGCAAGGAAGAATGTCTGCATGGTACCACCAGCAGCTAAAGCATCTACCCAAGCTTGTTCCCATTCAAAACACAATGTCTTGGTTTCTAATCCCCACGTTAATAGTTCTGCCTGCACACAAGAACTTCGTACCGTGTTCCAAAGCATCTCTACCTTTGTACTGCCCCATCCTGTTCCTCCTCTGCCCCAGCAGATCCAGGTGCTTAACATGGAACCATATTTCTCATTACAGCTGCAAAGGAGGGCAAGGCTACTGCCCCATTTACAGATGAAGAACCTGAGGCACAAATAGGAACAGTGACTCACCAGAGGGCACACAGGAAGTCTGTGGGATTACTGGAAGCTGAACTCTGCCCATTCAAGTTCAAGGTTAGAGACTGGAACTTTCTTCTTGGATGGAGGACTGAGAATTCTTTCTTGAATTCAGTGTTCTTACAGGGATTTGGTGCTCTCTTTGATTAGTTGTTGTTATTAATTATTCAGATCAGGGTAAATGTATCAGCTAAAGCCCAGTAATGGTTTTCTTTTTCTTTTTTCCTTTTGCATTGCCAGGTAACCATCAAACCACTAAGATTATTAGGGTTTAATTCTCATGTATCAGTGCTTGCAATGGTGAATGTCAAATACTATGCCACTTTCTCCCAAGTTTTGGCCTCAGCTATCAACAGAAGTCAGATCACAGACATGCTTTCAGTGGCAAACATGGGCTAAGCCATCAGCCTTCTTCTTAGAAAATACTCTTGTATTTTCTACCCCATCAGCAGTATTTTGGGAGTCCTAAATCACTGATGCAGCAGAGAGCAGTTTGCATTGAATCACAGCAATGAACAGTTCTGTTGTTGCCATTTCTGTGGTTGCAGTAAGGCAGCTTGTCCCACTGAGGGCCAGACAGGCTGTGAGCAGCTTGCACCAGAACCAGGCATGTGCCCAGTGGCTGGGAATGGGGGCAGCTGTTCGGTAAGCACAGCTCCTGGGGTGAAAGAAAGAGGAAAAGAGTAAAAGGAGCTAGAAGCTCCTGTGAGCAGCAAAGGAGGGATCAGGGACAATGATCCTGTACCAGGCATGGGATGAAAATAACAGCAAGTGAAAGACAGGAAGTTTTTTGTCTTTGTAGGCATTTCTAGGATCCTAGGATAAACAGCCCTCACTCTTAACACATCAGAACTAGAGGAGCTGGGAGAGTAGTGAGAAGCAGGGCTGCTTAAGGTGCCACCTCTGTGCAACTGTGGTTTTAGTATGTCTACACTAGTCCCCTGTCAGGGCATTTTAACTGGCATGAATCCTAGCCTAGAGCTCACCTGGGGACCTGCCTGTAGCAACAAATGAGTGTCTGCTACAAACTTTGTCTTTCCTTACCCTATAATCTATAGCCATAGCTGTTGGGTTCTGAAAAATGCTGATTTTCAAATGTGCTCTTGCTCCTCAAGGAGTATCTGAACTTATCTTTCAAAAGGTATGTAGCCTAAAAAGAGGTTTGCACATCAGATTACTCAATCTCTAGTCATACTTGCAAAAGACAGACTTCTGAAGTAGAAGACCTGCTATGTCAGAGGGCATTCTGATAAGGTATTAGCTCTCCTTGTCTTCCAATAGATCTGAAGAGAAAAAACAAACCCAGCAGTGACTGTGGTTGAATGGCAAAGCTGAACAAGCTTGCAAGCAGCGACACAAAATTTTGTCACTGTATGAAATGGCCTCCTAATTCTTAATTATTTTTCTTTTTCTTACTGTGACAAATCCTTTTAGTTCACTTTCAGTTTATTTAGAAAGCAGAATTATCAGCCTCAAGGAAGTATTTGTGTGGGCTGTGGGACTCTGGAATGAGCTGCCTAGGGAGGTTGTGGATGCCTCCTCCCTGGGGGTGTTCAAAGCCAGGTTGCATGAGGCATTGAGCAGCCAAGTCTGGTTGAGAGGTGTCCTTGCCCATCCATGCCAGGTGGGATGAGGCATTGAGCAGCCAAGTC
>VWYK01006683.1:0-23863 GCA_013399775.1 Semnornis frantzii | reverse complement strand
ATATACAAGAAGCAGCACTAAGTGAGGCTGGCTTCTCAAGAAAGTTTCAGGTGAACAAAAGCATTGCAAAGAAGTTTCAATGTAGGACAAAACACTCCATCTCCTGCAAGCACCTGCTTCCCACTGAGCCTGGGCAGTAGTAGCTGCTGTTATTGACAGCTCAACAACTTGGGAGATGATTTATAGAATCATTTAGACTGGAAAACACCTTTAAGATCATCAAGTCAAACCATTAATACAACACTATCAAGTCTGCCACTAAACCACATCCCTTAGCACCACGACTACACGTCTTTTAAGTCCCTCCAGGGACAATGATTCGACCACTTCCCTGTTTGCTGATTTGCTTTTATATGTCCATTTCCACTTGCCAAAATGAAGCGACTGGCAAAGGACCTTGACTGACACATCCGAGACTCAGGCTTCTGTCACCCAGCATGATCATGGCCTGCTTCTACCACTGCAGTTGCCTTGTTCCTGTCTTCACCTGCCTGAAGGGATTATACAATGGTGGCAAAATAGATCTCAACCTGATGTCTCTGGGCAGCTGCTTTGTTTCAGCTGCCAGCATCTGTAGTATCACTGCATTAAGGAATATCTGGCCTAATTTAAATGGGCCTTTTTACACAGCAAAATGGAGCACTGTAGACACACTGTCTACATCAGGCCCATCTTCAGCTTTGAGGAGTGTGTTAAGTCTTTTAAGCATGTCTGGAAGTCAGCCATGTAAAATTAAGCAACCATCTAGGGTATGTTAATAATTTTGTTTTTAAAAAAGTCTAAATTAAAAAAAAAAAACAAAAAAAAAAGCACCTTTTTTCCTCAGATAAAAGCTACAAAAGCAATGGTATTCGGTTATAAACACAGCCAGGAATCATGGGCTGCAGGGATGAGGAACCCCACACTTCCACCATCAAAGTACCTTCCAACCTTCACATCATGTGCGAAGATCACACAGGGAAAATGTCCCAAAGATAGAGGATCATGGCTGTGCTTCTTGCCACAATTTATGTTTCATTCTGGGTTTTTGAAGGTTAAAGAACTGAAAGTGCCTATAGTTGCCTCTCTATCTGCTTCACCTCAAAGGCTATCTGAACTGGGAACCTGCCTTTATAGCCAGTCCTCTAACTTCGTTGTAATAATCCTGATTTAAAAATACATACCACTGAACCCCCTCAGATGACTTGTATGGCCCTTTGTTTTGTGAGGCAACTTCAACCACTTCCAGCAGCCTCCCTTCTGACTTACACTCTTCCTCTGAATACCTAAATCCTGCGAGGAAAGCAATGGCACTGACTTTTCAACGAGAGAGGACATTGGCTTGAGGCACTGCCACAATTCAAGTGCAGGAGGTAGCAGCAAGGATTTCAGTCATGAGAGTTTGCAGTTTTCCCCAGGTCTGCTGCAGCCCAGGGACCTGAGGAAGGTTGCTCCATGCCATTAGTGTTATAATCACCGATTTAGGTGTAGTTAAAACCAGAAGGTTTTAAGATTTCACTCAAATTTGGAATAAGCAGAGTTTCTGAAAACTCAGAACGCGAGTCAGAATTTGATGTCCAAGCCAATCTACATAACACCACTTGGAGTTAGCCTTCACCAAGTGTTCAAAAACGGCCAAAAGAGAAGAAACAGACAAAAATATAATCAGGATTTGTTACCAGATAGACTGCAGCCTCTGACTCCCAGCTGCTGAACTGGCAGGTTTGTTACAACTTCATGAGATAGGTGCGATACAGAATGATACCAATTCCTGACAGGGTGTGACAACTCCATTACACCCCTGATGCCTTTAACATTCTCTCAGTTTACTGTGATGAACTCATGTCAAAGCAAATATTTCAGAATAATTGCCTGATAATGTTTGACTGCTGTGGCAACACTACAGATGATGTAGTGCTATTCTCTCCCTCCGGCTTGCAGGTGACAGGACTTTGCTCAGCCTTAAGGAGGAGATCAAGGAGGCAAGAGAAAGCTGATAACTGATATTTTGCCAAAACTAAGTTCAACATTTTTTTTAAAATGACTAATAGCTGAAATCACTTTTGAGCTGCAAATTTTTAATTACTGCTTGCTTCTGCATTTCAGTCCTGATGGGGGAGTGGAAACAAAGAGTACAGAATGCCAGGAGGCATTGCCTGTATTTCTGCTTCCTTTAGGGACAGGAACTTCAGGAATTTTTGCAGAGGTCACTTCCTAATGCTGCTTTTTCAGGTTTCTGGACAAAAGAGGTCTGCATTACTCTCAGCTTCTACAAAGCAATTGCATGTTTATAGGCTCTCTCGATTGCCAAAAGAAACTCAGCAAGAGACTCAAGCTCACATAGGTATGTGGAAGAAAACAGCACCTGATATTTGTGCAGCCAACTTCTTGTTTGTCCCTGCAGAGCATCCTGTTACAAAGCAGCATTTCATTTGCGAAGCAGCTGTGTTCAACTGCTGCACAATGCCTTTCACCCTAGGTCCAGATTTGGGTTGTTCCTATCAGCCTGGATGACACTACTGTCATAAATACAATTGGAGTATGACAATAACGAAGTCCCGGAGAAGAGTAGTAGGAGATGGAGAGAGGCTTCCTAAGAGTTGCCAGAAAGTGCATTCATAGATTCACAGGATGGTTTGGTTGGAAAGCACCCTAAAGATCATCTAGTCTTGACCCTCCTGCCATGGGCAGGGACACCTTCCACTAGACCAGGTTGCTCAAGACCTCATCCAGCCTGGCCTTTAACACCTCTGGGGAGGGGCATCCACAGCCTTCTTGGGCAAACTGTTCCAGTGTCTCACCACCCTCACTCTAAAGAATTTCTTCCTAATCTCCAGTCTAAATTTCCCCTCCACAAGCTTCAATCCATTCTCACTTGTCCTATCACTACAAGCCCTTATCAAAAGTCCTTTCCTGGCTTTCTTGTAGGCCTCCTACTGGATCTATGGGACAGCTGCTTGAAAAGCAAGAGGCATGGGCTGGTAGTTATAAAGTGAGTTGCCTGCTACCACAGTTGAATCCCTGAAGCCACTGCCATGTGCTTGTGCATTACTTGCTAACTTCAAAAGGAGGAAGAATTACTTTCTACGACTAATTTCTTTAATTAGCAGCCGGCTAACCTGAAGATGCCAAACTTATGTGCCCAAGACCCCACACTGAAATCATCATTTCCTTGCAAACTTCTTTTCTCTCTAAAGCCCTATGATAAGCAAAGTAGGATGAACTTACCCATGAGGCTGGAAATGTGCTTTGAATCACTGCACAATATAGAAAATGTATGGTATGTTCTATGTTGCATGAACGTTCATGGTTTAAATACTTGAAATTATTGAAGTCAGTGAGAATCTCCCTGACAGATTCAGCAAAATCAGGTACCAAAGAGAGTGTCCTATTCGAAGAGGTGCAGTGAAATTAAAGATCCTGGTGCCATCATTCTCAATTGAAGACCTCAAAGCTCTCTCTGCATGGATTAACACACAAGACTGGAAAAATCTGCATTATGTTTTGAGGCAGCAAAGTGTTAACATCCTCGGTATACAAAAGATAACATCACACAATAACGCAAGAGTGAAGACAGAATAAAAGCCAAGCTGGAGTTTAACTTTGCCAGTCCTGTGTCCAGCCTCACAGGATTTACTTAAGTCAGAGAAAGAGGAACATAAAACAAACAATCCTAAATCCCATGTCTCTAATCAGTAACACATGTACTTCTGCTCTCTTCCCACAATAACTTGCTCTCATACAATTTAATCCACGTTAAAGCCTTAGGTTTTTTTCAAAACATAATAAATAATAATCTCTTAAACCATTCCTTACCAACCTATGCACATCACATCTAACACAGCAAAAGGGAACGTGGCTATTTTTGTATTATCTGAAAGTGTAGTCGTGCTTTCATATCTCTCAGATTGTGCCACTGCTGATTTCAGCTTTGCATGTAAAACTCAGAGCCAACGGCAAGCTTGTGGAATGGCACCCACCGGTCCTGGATCTTAAGAATGTTGAAATATTTGTCTGATGATGGTGAAGAAATACTTAGCAAAAGGATTAAACATAGCCACAAAATGCCAAACAGACATCTGTATTCAACCTTGAAACTCTTCCAGTCACCAGATATCTCCTTGGTATCTCCCAAGAGCCCCTGTCAAAGGCCTGGAATTCCCTTCAGTGGCTCCAGGGGAAGGGGAGTGGATGCACTGATCTTTGTATTAAATAATACACTTGTCTTTGTATTATATAATACAACACATCCAGGAAGATTCATTACCATTGACACCATAAGAATCACAGATTAAACTAGATAACAGTGAACATCTAATGCTAGTCCTAACTCTACCTGCTAACTAGAGCTGAATCAGGTTTCTCTGCAGGAAATTTCTGATTCTTCCCTAAACAAACCAGCATTCTTATCAATTTATTATGAACTGCAGGAGAAAATTCTTGATTTTGAGGGTGCCAGAGCCCTGGAGCAGGCTGCCTAGAGATGTTGTGGAGAGATTCCAAACTCAACCTGGACTTTGTGATCCTGGGCAAGCTGCTGTGGGTGTCTCTGCTTTAGCAAGAGGGGTTGGACTGGACGATCTCCAGAGGTTTCTTCCAATCCCCGCCATGCCTAGATTCTAAACAGCTAGACTATAAATGATGAGTTTATAACCCTCTCTCCTATGCAGCTGTGCACAGTAAACACAAACAGATAGTATTTGTTCATTCTTCTCAAACTGATATACTTTTCTCCAGTCTAACTACAGAAATTGTGACTGGAAGCTTAGCTCTGCTTCCAGAAGTACAGAACCAGATCTTCTAACTGTCATGAGTCCAGGGCAAGTTGATTAGAAGAATAGTAACTTTGACCAGGTTTACACAGTATCGCAGAATCTCAGCATGATCGGGATTGGAAGGAACCTCTGGGGATCATTCAGTTCAACCCCACTGCCAGAGCAGATTTGTCTAGAGCACAGTAAGGACCAGCTAGGGTTTTAATGAGAATGAGCCTAACTCATATTGACTGAATAAAAGACTGCCCAAATCTCTTTGGTAATGGGAATAACGAGAGAGGCATTTTGCAGCACTTCCGAGTACTTTTTCACTCCCACAAGGAGAAGAAATTTTTGCAGTTGCAAGGTTCTTCTCTTCTAAAGACAAACCTTTGAAGAAGTGACTTCCAGTGGCACCTATTTCAGGACTGGAAGGTCTTAGTGTTAGGTGTCTTTCATTGCTTGGTGGATAAGCACTGGCTGCCTTTGGTTTCTGAAGGGAACTAGTGGGATGACAACACTGAACTTCAGTCCAATCTTTTATCTTCTTCTAAACGTTTTAAAGAAAAGCCATGTGCATACTTAGAAGAGTGTTTGTAACACAACCAATTTCCTCTGCTGCAGGAACGTTTCTGTTCGTGTTCAAAACATGCATAATTGGCAGCTTTTGACCATTTTTTCCAAGAAACATTCCCCTAATGTGCACGTGGGCTAGGGAGAAAGGATCCCATCTGCTGAGTGGCTCTGCAGGCATCTGCTGAATATTGTCTTTTCCTGTGCTTAATGAGCTGTAGAAGCTGGCGCAGCCAGCAGGATGAAAAATAATGCTAGCACTCAAGGAAATCCTCCCATTGCTCTGCCTCAGTCACTCTCAGCATAAGCAGTGCTACCTGTCCTGCACCAGTTGGACTTCAAGTGGCTTCTTTCTAGCTGGAAAACCTCATGTGACATTCCTGGCTTTCTTGTAGGAAACTTTCAGGTACTGGAAGGGTGCTCTAAGGTCTCTCTGGAGCCTTCTCCTCTCCAGGCTGAACAGCTCCAACTTGTGCAGCCTACTCCCACAGAGGAGGCTCTCCAGCCCTCTGATCATCTTCATGATCTCCTCTAGACTCGGTCCAACAGTTCCATATCCTTCTTGTGCTGAGAGTACCAGAACTGGTTGCTGTGCTCTAGGCAAGGTCTCAGCAGAGCAGAGGGGCACAATCCTCTCCACCATCCTGCTGCTCATGCTGCTTTGGATACAGCCCAGATACTCTGTACTCAGAATATTCTGTAGTTTCAATAATTCAGAACACTGCAACATTTACCTAGGGTGATTTCAGTCTGCATTCAGTTAGTGATGGAATATGAATATAACTAGACTTATTTTCTTTAAAACCTTTGGCTGGACCTTTAGAAGCGGGTGTCTGGCCTCTCCACAACCATGAAAACGGTAAATTTTAACACATAAATGTGTAGATCTAAGGCTTGGGTATGGAAGTTCTTAATCTGACACTAATCTCTTAGAATAACTCTCTTAGAATAAAATCTCTTAGAATAATCTCTTAGAATAAAATCTCTTAGAATAAAATCTCTTAGAAAACTAGACTGGATATTAGAAAAGAAATCTTTACTGAAAAAGTAGTCAAGCATTGGAACAGGCTGCACTGCATGGTGGTGGAGTCAACATTCCTGGAAGTGTTCAAAACCATGTAGATGTGGACTCGGTCTAGTGGTCATGGTGGTGCTNTGCATGGTGGTGGAGTCAACATTCCTGGAAGTGTTCAAAACCATGTAGATGTGGACTCGGTCTAGTGGTCATGGTGGTGCTGGACTGACAGTCAGACTCAATGATTTTAGAAGGTCTTTTCCAATCAAAATGATTCTATAATTCTAAGACTACAGGACCCGCAGATTTGTCTAAATTCTGGTGCATTCCTTGAAAAGAAGTATAAGGCTGGAACAAAAGAACTCACTTTCCTACGCTAACTCCAGGTGCAGAAAAGTAGATCCTCTCAGTGTAAACCAGAGTATACCTGTCGAAGATGGTGGTAGTGGAAACAGTGATTTCCAGCAGCTGTCACACTACCCCATACCATTTTGAACAGTTTATAAAAACTCTTAGTGCCAAACATCAGCTACATTTCTTGGCCCTAGCAGCCCTACTAATTTTGGATTCAATTCCTTAAACTGACCAGGGCTTACCCTGCCTTCTTCTCCGAGTTACATGCAATGGTTTCGCTCTGCAGATAAATAAAATAAACACTGGTCAACAGAAACACAGACAAGTGCCTGTTTAATTCTGAAGCCAGGCAGTTTGTACTACCTGTAGTTTGTTGTTGATATGATAGCACTTCTATTTATACAAACTCCTGTACACGTCTGAGAGAGGAATTCAGGTGATTTAGGGAAGAGACTGTTCAAAAGTACAAATATCCACCATTTCTCTTCGTTCCTCTAGGTTTTCTTCTGAAATGATTCATACCTTCTCTTCTAAACCTATTTAGCTTATGTACAATCTTTGAGCAGCACAGTCTTGAGCAGCCGAGTTCCTACAGCTATGCTGGTGCTGAAGCTTTACATTCTCATTTCAGAGAAAAGTTCCTGTGCCATCCTGAAATCAGAACTTACTACTCAGACAGAGGCTCTTCTCCAACAGCATTTATAGTTACTGGGCAACAGCTTAAATCACCTTTTAAATACACACCACTCTCATCTCTCCCAGCTCCTTTCCATTTTCAACACTGTGGCACATTTTTATCCTTGGGACAATGAATTGTGTGTGTGAACCAGACTAGGAGAGGTGGGCAAATGCTTCTCACTTTTCATTACATTTTCATATAGTTCAGAAGAAATTAGAATTTAGTAGCCAGCTTCAAGCAGCAAAGAACCTGTAAGCTGTCCCAACATGGAGGGATTGGAAGTGACCTCTGAAGATCACCTAGTCCACCCCCACTGCCAGAACAGATTAACTTATAATGGAATGCCCAGGATCACAATGCCCAAGTGGATTTGGAGTCTCTTCAGAGGAAGAGACTCCACAACTTCTCAGGGCAACCTTTTCTAGTGCACCAACACCCTCACAGGAAAGAAGTTTTTCCTTATGTTCAGATGGAACATTCTATGTTCTAGTTTGTTCTTGTTTTCCCTTATCCTATCACTGGGTGGCACTGAAAAGTGTCTGGCCCCATCTTCTTGTTCCTCACCCTCTACAAGTCAATAAGCATCGAAGAGATCCCCTCCCAGGCTGCTCTTCTCCAGGCTAAACAGCCCCAGGTCTCTCAGGCTTTCCTCCTCACAGAGATGCTCCAGGCCCTTAATCATCTTCATAGCCTTCACTGGACTCTCTCCAGTATTTTCCTGTCTCTCTGTGCAGAGCCCAGAACTGGGCGTAGCCCTCCAGATGTGGCCTCACCAGGGCAGAGGGAAAGGAGAACCTCCCTTGACCTGTTGGACACACTCTTCTTAATGCACCTCAGAATGCCACTGGTCTTCTTGGACACAATAGCACATTGTTGACTTGGGGAGAACTTGTCCCCCAGGACTCCCAGGTCCTACTCTGCAAACTGCCTTCTATCAGATGAACTCCTGACCTGTTCTAGTACATAAGGCTATTCCTCCCTAGGTGCAGGACTACAGACTTCCTCCTGTTGAACTCCATGAGCTTCTGTTCTGTAACTTCGAGGTGCCACACAACCAATATCAGGATAGTTCCTTCACAATCACAGCTAGACTTCCATCGTTCTGTTTCCTCCATGTACAGAGCATAACTCTCATTTCTTGAACTGAGAGATGGAAAAGGATGATTCTGTTATAAAGTGGGAGGATCTGAAGTGACTGCTGAAGCTGATGTTTTAAGCACATTATATTTTATCACATTAATGTCTTGATTATCTCCTGGAATTGCAGTTTTGAAGTGAGTTCATTAGAAGTAGGTGGAGATTTTTTAATAAGTAAATATGCTTACAGCTAGAGGGTCACAAAAGGATGGCTTCAGCTGTTTAGAAAATTAAAGTATGTCTCAAAAGTTATAGCAAATTTACAAACCTAAATTGACACCTTATTGCTATTATTATTTGTTCAACGTGATAAAGCAGGCTGCAACTTGCACGAGTGAAACAAAGAGAAGACAGATGAGCCTGAGACAGACAGATTCATTCACATGTGGGGACCTACTTTCAAAACTAATTTATAGAGGAGTCCCCAAAAGACTTTTCTGCAGTGCATTACTGTTAGCCTCAAACTCAAGTTCCCACCTACTAGAACTGGAATGGAGACAAAATGAACTACTCTGTTCAATGACTCTGTTATCACCTCCTGGGAGCATCTAGATCTCCATGCTCTGCCCAATGAAGCCATAACCCTCAACAGCAATATATTCTCTTTGTTAGATTCTTATTTCTGGCCTTCACTTGCAACCCTTTGGAGACTGAGTTTCTTCAGCAGCAGTTATTGTTGGCACAGGAGGTGGAGTAACAGCCCCTCATTCCTTTCAAGGGAAAAAAAAATAGTTTGGTGACAAACTTTCTTTTCATTGTTTCAACACAATGTCACTTTAACTCCAAGGTGTCAAGAGTCAGAGCAGAGTTGGCCCCCAGATGAGTGCCAGAACCTCTATGAATTCCTCTGCCTTCCCAAAGGGAATAGAGAGAGACTGATGGGTGAGGAAAGAAAAACATGGAAAAAAAAAAAAATATATATATACATACATATACACAAAACCAATATGGAGGCTAACACCTGAAGGCAATGATGTCACTATCACCACTGATGCTACAGCAGAAGTCCCAGACTGGACTCAGCAGCAGATGTGAACCAGATTCAGGGCCTGGATTTGGGAAGTTGATTCGAGAACACACAGATTGGGATCAAAGGCAGAAAAACAGACACGAACTATTGAAGAATAGGCTTGACCATGGCAATCTCTCAACTTGATGCTGAAGATGACATCCATGGGATGGAATCCCTTGTTGGGAGGTTGAGGGTCACCTGTCCTGTCCTCCTCGCAGGTGCCACCTCTGACTTCCTGCACTCCAATATGGGGCACAAGATGTGGCAGTGCCCTTGGTGTGCAGCCCAGCTCTTGGCAGTGACTCTCCCCAGGATGCTCTCCCTGCTATCAGCAGCCCCTGGCTGTGCAAACCTGCCCTGAACTGCAGGAAGTGCCTCAGTGAGCAGAGCCTGAGATGAGAAGTCACAGCACTGAAAGGAATTAATTTGGCCCAAACCACGGGACACTCATACTCACAATCACAAGATGTATCTGGTTGGAAGAGACCTCAAAGATCAACCTTTGACCCAGCACTGAAGGGTCAACACTAAACCATGTCCCGAAGAGTCAGGTTCATACAGCACTTCAACCTCAGGGACGGTGACTCCACCATTGCCCTGGGCAGACCACTCCAATATTTGAGAACCCTTTCAATGAAGAAGTATTTCCTAACATTCAGTCTAAACCTCCCCTCATGCAGCTTGGAACCATTTCCTCTGGTCTTATCACTTGCCGCTAAGGAGAAGAGGTTGCCCCCTCCTTGCTCCAACCTTCTTTCAGAGAGTTGTAGAGAGCAAGGAGGTGTCTCCTCAGCCTCCTCTTCTCCAGAATGAACAACTTCAGCTCCCTTAGGCTGTCCTCACAGGCCATATGCTCCAGGCCCTTCTCCAGCCTTGTTGCCTTTCTTTGCACCTCAACGTCCTTGTAGTGAGAGGCCCAGAACTGAACACCACACTCAAGGTGTGGCCTCACCAGTGGTGAGTACAGGAGGATGATCAGCTCTCTGTCCCTGCTGGCCACAGTATTTCTAACACAAGCCAGGATGCCATTGGCTTTCTTGGTCACCTGGGCACACTGTTGACTCATGTTCAGTTGACTGTCAACCAATAGCCTCGGGTGCCTCTCCAGCTTGCAGCTTTCCAGCCACACATCCCCAAGCCTGTAGCTTACTATGGGGTTGTTGTGACCCAGGTGCAGGACCTGACACATAGCCTTGTTGAACTTCATACAATTAGCCTTGGCCCACGGATGTAAGCTGTCCAGATCCTATTGTAAAGCTTCCCTACCCTCTGATCAAGACAGCAACCCAGTTTGGTGTCATCTGAAAACTCAAATTATTCTCTTTTGTCCAGAGAGGTTGCTTTCTTCTCTCAAGCAACCAGCACCAGAATGAGAGGTCACAGTCTGAAGCTGAGCCAGGGGAGGTTTAGGCTCAAGGTGAGGAGAAAGTTCTTCACTGAGAGAGTCATTCACTACTGGAATGGGCTGCCCAGGGAGGTGGTGGAGTCAGTGTGGCACTTGGTGTCATGGTCTAGTCTTGAGGTCTGTGGTAACGGGTTGGACTTCACGATCTTTGAGGTCTCTCCCAACCTTGGTGATACTGTGAATCTCTGCAGGCAATCAAAACTGACCTGATGTGTTCCTGTGTAATTCACTCTAGGTGATCCTCCACTGACAGAGGCTGGACTAGATCATCCTCAGAGATTCGTTCTATGATTCCTTTGATATTTAGTAGAAAAACTCAAGACCTTCCACTTACATCACTGGATGATTTTCACTGCATTAAATATCGATGGATACCCTGAATTCAGGAGGTGTTCTGCCCACAGAGCTGTGGCTAACCTCTGGAGCAAGTGGAGCAAGGTCACTTTCTTTATGTCTTCTCATTCCTTCTCCTGCTTTTGTCTGTCTGTCTGTCAGCACTTTACTACGAGGCCTGTGAGACAGGTGATATCTCTTACCATGCATTTATACAGCAGCTGTCACACTCCTGGTTTGGTTCTGGTTATTTTTTTATGAAAGAAAATAAAAAGCTTGACTTTTTCATTGCTTCACAGAGCTTATGTACAGTACCATGTGCATAACCACACTGTGACTTGGTCATTTAAGTTAGTCCAAATGCGGCCTCATCAGGGCAGAGTAGCTGGGAAGGAGAAGCTCTCTTGACTTGCTGGCCACACTCATTCCTAATGCACCCCAGGACACCACTAGCCTTCTTGGCCACGAAGGTATATTGCTTTCCCACAGAGAACTTACTGTCCACCAAGACTTTCATGTCCTTCTCCACGGAGCTGCTTTCCAGCAGGTCAACCCCTAATCTGTTAATTTCATTGAAGTCTGAGATTGTTAAGACCCTGTGCTCAAGGTTAACCTTCTGGCTGCCAAGATCTTACCCAGACTTCATCTGAACCCAGCTGCAGAAGATGCTGGTGATTCACTCAAAGATTCATGAACACAGAAGCCACCACCTGGAAACATCCTCTCTTTTATTTAGTTAAATCTGGCCTCTAGTAATTGTCTTTCCTGTTTTTCTAAACATCCATAGCTGGTGTTTGAACTTGATTTCCAATGTTCTAACTTCAGTAATTGCTGCTTTAATCTTTTGCAGCTTCACATGTTCTTGGTAATGGAGAATAATAAATGTAAATGTAACATTTAGGCCATCGGTAATTTATCCTGGGAGAGCAGTTCAAAGGGAGCATCAGCTTGAAGCTCTTGGTTCGTTTGTGAAGTTGGAGGCAGGAGACCCGCCTGTCATCTGACTTCAAGGAGCCTTTGTGAGGGACTAATTATAAAACAAAGCTACTGGACTGATACTGATTAGTTATTTATATTTTTGATGAAGTTATCTGCAGTTATTTTTTTGATCTCTAATTAGAGGTGACCTCTAAAGCTTCATTATCCGGAAGAGTAGCTCAGGAATCGCTCACTTAAAATAAATACCATGGTGATCCTAACGCTCCCCGGAGTTGATTCTTAGTTAACAAGAGAAGAAAAACATCTGATGGAGTTCACAAAGCTGGCTCTGTGAGTGACTGAGGGCTTCTTAAAATCTGTCACCCAGATGGAAAATGCGAGTCATGACACTCTCCTTTAAATCCTTCATCATTTGAGACACAGAATTAACAGCTGCTTTTAATGTAAAATACAACCCATGGGTAAAAGGAGGAGAGGACCTGTTCCAACTCTTCCCTTTCTGACATTCTCAGACCAGGAAAGGAAAGGTTCCATTTTAGTCACTTAGATGCTAATATAATTTCATGACCACCTGCCACTCCATAAAATGTTTTCCATTGCTTTAATCACATTCTGCTCTCCTCAGCAGAAAATCAGCTGATGCTAAAATACCCAAAGGTTGTTAGGAAAGTTTTATTTTCTATGTATAGATCATTTGCTGTATCACAGTGATCTACGTAGGGCAGCGCCTTCAGTAGATGCAGCAGATACTATGGAAGGGAAAAGAGTCTGATGTGATCTTCAGCAGAATTCTAGCTAGACATCTCTATCCCTAACTTTCAGTAGTAAATTCCAAGTCCACTGACAGAAAAACGGTCCTCCAGTAACAGTGTATAAAATGACTCTGACTCCAAAGAATCTTCTCCATCTTCTTAGAAGGTGACATAGACTTCTTAATATGGGAGAAAAATAATGATATTCCAAATATTATTTGAAAACAGGATCAGTGATCTTCGTAGAATGGTTTGGGTTGAAAGGGATCCTGAAGATCATCTAGTTCTAATCCTCGAGCTTGCTCAAAGACTCATACAAACTGGCCTTGAACACCTTCAGGGAGGGGTCATCCACAGCCTCCCCGAGCAACCTGTTCCAGTGTCTTACCACCCTCAATGGAAAGAATTTTTTCCCTGCATCTGGTCTAAATCTGCCTTCCTCAAGCCTCAATACGTTCCCTCTTGTCCTGTCACTAGAAGCCCTTGAGAAAAAGTCCCTTCTTGGTCTTCCTTTCCTGGCCCCTTCATGAACTGAAAGGCTGTTCTAAGGTCTCGCCAGAGCCTTCTCTTTTCAAGGCTGTACAGCCCAAACTCTCCCAGCCTGTCCGCACAGTAGAGGTTGTCCAGCCCTCTGATCATCTTGGTGCCCTACTCTGGACCCACTCCAGCAGTTCAATGTCCTTCTTGTGTTTGGGGCACCAGAACTGAATGCAGTGCTCTAGGTGTGGTCTCACCAGATCAGAGGGTCAGAATGCCCTCCCTATTCTGCTGTACACAATTACCTTCTGGGCTGCCAGTGACCACTGCTGGCTCACATTGAGTTTTCCCCATCAGCTGACACCCCTAAGTCCTTCTCCAGACTGCTCTTGTGCCATTCCTTGTCCAGCCCATATTTGTGCTTGGGATGGCCCTGACCCTGTTGTAGGATTTTTCACTTGGCCTTTTTGAACTCCCTGATGTTGGCTTAGACCTACTTCTCAAACCTGTCCCAGTCCTTCTGCGTGGATCCCTTCAGTGTGTCAGCCAGACCACACAGCTTGGTGTCATCCACAAACTTGCTGAGGTCGTGCCTCAGACATGAAAGACCATTGGTCCCGGCAGTGACTCCTGACAGATAGCACTTGTCACTGGTCTCCATTTGGACATTATCCCTGTTCTCCAGAAATGGAAAAGCTTTCCTGTATTTCAGGAGGACAATGAACACAAGCTGTTTTCTCAGCAAGCAAAGTGCCCTTTCAGCTGTTTACATGCTCTTTTCAAGTAGTTAAGTAGAGAAAGAACCCTCAAGATGCCTATAAATATCCTTAAGAAAAATAGGACCACAAATACACCACAACATATCTGGTAGAAGGCTGGTGATAAGAACCTGGAAGTAGCAGTCCAACAGATACCAAGAGATCTGCTTTTATAACACAGTAGAAATGTTTTATCTGATAAACACTGATGGGTAGTTTCATCCGTGGAGGTTACCCAATTAGAGCAAAAATGCTGTGCCACGTCTTATCCTTCCCCCCATCTGCCTTAGTCAAAGAAATATTTGCCAACAAGTCTTGGTTTAGTGTCACTACTAGAAAAATCCCCCAGCAAATCATTGACCTTTCTGTATTTACTTCTCACTCTTCTTATGTCAGGCTATGAAGGAGGGAAGTAGCACTACCTGAATCATCTGGGGAGATGACACCGAGTCCTTAGTATGGTAGAAAAATAATCATAAATATTGTCCCTATTCTTAGCAAGAATGGTAAATTCAGCCTTAGAACAAAAAATACAGTCAGATTTTTCAGCAAGCTCACTAACTACAGAGTCCAAACACAATAAAATGGATTAAATAAATGTTATTAAATTTATTTTGACAGAATCATAGAATAGTAGAGGTTGGAAGGGACCTCTGGCAATGGGGTTGGAGCTAGATGATCTTCAAGGTTCCTTCCAACTCAAACCATTCTATGAATCCATGAATTGAATATATACGATAACTCTCTCTATATATATATATATGTATCTATATTCATGGAATGGTTTGGTTGGAAGGGACCTTAAGCATATATAAATCATAAAATATATACAATGTAACAATTAAATATAAACCATTCTATCATTTGCTTAGAATAAGTCCTGGGTCCTCCAGATAGGTGTTTCCACAGACACAAGTAGTAGTAATCTATCTGTATCAACCCTCAAGAGCAGATGTCCCCCAGATCACTTCCATAACTCTATTACTACCCTTCACTGAACAGTGCGGATCAAGAAGTTACGACTGCAGCTGGTACAGGCACTATGCTCCTTTGGGCTTTCATCTGTAACAACTGGATGATGTGATCTTGTTACTTATGCAGCAAATCCTAGTTCTTCCTAATCTTAAACCTACTTCATTAGGTTCATCAGCCAGCAGGGCCAATGATTCTGCCCCTTTACTCTGATCCTGTGAGACTCCAATTCAAATACTGTGTCCAGTTCTGGTGCTCCACATAATAACACAGAGCTGTTAGAGTGAGTCCAGAGGAGGGCCACAAGGACGATTCAAGGACTGGAGCACCTCTGCTATAATGACGGGTTGAGGGAACCAGGGTTGTTCATCCTGGAGAAGATATGACTCCAAGGGCACCCTTAAAGCTGCCTTCCAGTACTTGAATGAAGGCTGGAGAGGGACTGGAGAGGGGCTGGAGAGAGTCTAGAGACAGGACAAAGGGGAATGGTTTGAAGCTGAGGGAGGGCAGGATTAGACTGGATCTTAGGAAGAAGTTCTTCAGTATCAGAGTGGTGAAACCCTGAAACAGGTTTGCCAGAGTGGTCATGGAGGCCCCCTTCCTGGAACTGTTCAAGGCTAGGTTGGATGAGCCCTGGGCAACCCAGTCTAGTTGAGAGGCATCTCTGCCCACGGTAGGAAGTTTGGAGTAGATGATCTCTGAGGTCCCTTCCAACCTAAGCCATTCTATGATGAGTCAGTTAGTAATCCTCCCTATAAACTTAAAAAAATAAATATTGCCTTCAGATGGAGGAGTTTTTAAAATTCATTCTAAAAAATAGATGTGGTTTATTCTGAGATACTCCTGATGAACTCTCCAGTTGTAATCCTTTATATGACTATATTTAAAAATGGCTTCTAAGTTTTGAGATTTTTCCTTTGTGTTTTAGAGGAACCATCCACCCAATGCGCAAAAAATCAGGCCGTTTTCCAAGCTGGACTTTCATTGCCACTGACTTGTCTCTAACTATTACTGCTAACTCGTGTTCCAGTGGAAGCTGCCCTAGCAAAGCTTTGCTGATCAAAAAACCCTCCTGACTGTGCAAGTCAGGCAGGTTTTGGAGGGCAGGGAGATTACTGGTTTCTTCGCTGGCATGTTACAAGCCTTAGATTGCAGTAAGATCATTACAAAAAGCTCCAAGCTCAACCTTTTCAAGCAAAAGCAGGCTGTGTTCACAAACAAAGCTATGCAGGCCCTATGATGAAAGCTATGCTGGGTTTGGAGTTAATATTTGTTTTGAAGACAACCTGACAGTGTTCTGACAGCCCCTTTGACACACTGCAGTTTCTCATCCTAAGATCTCAAAACAAACCCTAACAAAGTACTGAGTGCTGCAGAATCTTGCAGGGGTTTAGCAAACGTAGCAGTTTCATCAGTGTCTTCCATGCTGCTGGGAAACAAGAAAGCCTCGTTGTAGGTTTTTCATCCACTAGTAAAGAAAGCATAAGTGGTTTCACAAGCATGTGAGAACTCTGGGATCCTTTAGCAAACGTTCTGCACATGTAAGATGTTGTGATACTTGTAGTTGTATGACAGCAATTTTTTTCAAGTGATAACACAGTGTCTTCCACAACTCGCTGTTAACATCTCAGTACTGGGATGCTCATTCTGCTTTATTTACACTTGCAAGCAGAGCGTCCTGTACTTAGGAATGAAGCAGTAACAGCAGAATCACAGAAGCACAAAATGCTAGGGGTTGGGAGGCATCTTGAAAGATCATTGTCCCAGGTTGGGAATTATGGGGTTAAGAAAGTCCTCTTGGGACTTGAAGATTGTTATTCAATCCCACAATTCTGCTATCTCTTCATAAGCTCACAGCAAGGCCATTTCGCTCTCTTCTCCTCCCCCCCATCAATCATCCAGTCCAACACCCCTGCCAGAGCAGGATCACCCAAAGTAGGTCACACAGAAACACATTCGGGTGGGTTTGGAATGTCTCTAGAGAGAGAGACTCTACAACCTCTCTGGGCAGCCTGCTCCACAAGGGCACACTGCTGGCTCATGGGCATTCCTCTGTCCATCAGGACCCCCCTGGGCTACCTTTTCCCTATGCTGCTCTGCAGAACATGCACACAAACGACTTGAGTGTCACAGAGAGTTAGATATTAAAAAGACAAGGCTCTTAAAAAGGCACAGCACTGGAATAGCCGCCTCCAGTTATTAAGGTGCTGATGCCAGTCATCTCCCCCGGTGTGACTGCTGGAATATAACCTTGGGTAGTTCTGGACTGCAGCTGTAATAGTAAATTTTTGAAAATTTCTGCAGTATATTTTGAACTCTTTTTAATTGTGCCACACAGGCTCAGGTAGCAGCGTTGTACCTAAGGTACCTGAGCATCTGATGGCTGCACTAAGAAAAGGCACTGTTATATTCTCTTTATAAATTCACAGAATGGTTTAGGAGGAAAGGCACCTCAAAGATCATGTCGTTCCAACCCTCCTACCATAGGCAGGGAAACCTCCCACTACAGCAGCTTGCTCAAGGCCTCATCCAACCTGGCCCTGAACACCTACAGGGAGGGGGCATCCACAACTTCTCTGGGCACCCTGTTCAAGTGTCTCGCCACCCTTGTTGTAATAAATTTCTTCCTATTATTGAGTCTAATGTATGGTAGAAGCCAGTAGAACATGTTTTACAATAATCTATAATTACTTTTCCTTTGCAAAAAAGAAAAGTAGCTACAGGACATGTTTCAGCTTTTAAGGCGAGCTAGTGCTTGATGGCACCAAAGCAGCTGCTATCTCCCTTTTCAGAGATACCGAGCAGAAAACCCACATCAAAGCAAGCCTCGGCAGAATATCTGATTGGAGGTGAACTGTAGTCTCATTTCTCCTGTATCGAAATGGCAATTTGAGGACAGTAGTTTTAGTATCTGCATACTAAACAGGTATTGATATTAATTATTTGGTGACTCCTGAGAGAGATCAGCAGCATACAAAGAAATCAACATACTTGTGCTGTCAGAAACAACTCCAAGAGGAATGACAGCAAACACAGATTAACTTCATCTGGGAGGTCTATCCAGCATAGTCAAACCCAACACACCGCTGGAATATTTGAATGAGAAGTGACCTGTGCTGAACATTTAATTTCATTTTGTTTCATTTTTTAAGAGGAGTAGGACTATCCTATCTACCCGAGTTTGCAGATTTACCAAAACTAAAGCAGTGCTAGTCCAAGAGACCAGGACGCAACTGAAATGATCAAGGAAGTGGAATCAAGGTTCAAAGGGAGATAGCTCCTATCAAGACCTGGATGTTGGCTTTACTGAACTACTTTTCTTGATCTAAATCTTTTGCTCAACCTGTGCTGGGAGGTCCCCCAGACTTATAATTGAGGTACTGAGAGATTTCTCCTGGTCTGGCAATTAAAATACAATTAATTAAACCAGAGTTCAACATTTGAATCATAATGAGACCATAGGGAAAGAAAAAAGAAATGGTCTTTGTTTCACAGGATCTCCAGTAAAGTTCACATTTTGCTTCTCATTTGTCTCTTCTAATTGATTTCACTGACCATCAGAGAAATAGCCAAAACTGGAAATTAGGAGCTAAACTACTTTGAGCTACTCTAAAATAAGTAAATACTCAAGAGTAGCTAAAATTATTCAACATCAAAGGTCCAACTAGCGGTCTACTCTGTCTTTGACAGCATCCATAATTGGATATCAAGAGAAAGAAATTAGCAGAGAATTTCATCTCTCCTTCACCATCCAAATGTTTTCCGTTCAAGGGCTTCCTTGGCCAGATGGTTTCTAGGCACAATGGGCTTGTCAGTAGGTTTGCCCTGTTTGAAAACATGTAAACTTGTAGCACTCCTGGGTACCCTTTAGTAGTGCCTTCCTAAACTCAGTTGCTCTTCACGGCAAGAATTATCTTCTCTTCTTCTGAGGATGGCTGCTCCCACGTTCCCAGGATGTCCCCATTTCTGCATCAGAAGTGGGAATGCCCCACCCTGCTTCTCCAAATTCATCATTCCCTACACTTCTCTCACTTCCCCTGTCGTTTTCTTCCCACACTGAGCAGACCTGGTCTAATCAGACATTCTTGATAAGGCAGCCACACTTTCCCTGCATAACTGACTCATACTTTTGATGTGCAGAAAACCATCAGAGGACAGTTTGCCTGTTCTAAACTCCTCACAAAAACTAGTTTGAATCATTATATATCCTAAACTGCTTCTCTCCTCCGAGGTTCACACTTGACAACCTATTTTTCACAACATTCAAAGCATACAGTCCAAACACCCTATCGAAACCACTAAGAGATTAACTTCCTTGTAGCTCTCAAAACCACCAATAAATCATTTGCACTGGTGTACATGATCTGCAAACTGGCCTTGTCTGCTGTGTTACCAAGCTCTGACAAATGTCACTTGTGGAGAATGGATCTGGTGAGGAACAGTTGAGGGAACTGGAATTGTTTAGTCCATAGAAAAGCAGACTGAGGAGAGACCTTATGGCTTGCTTCAACTCCCTGACAGGAGGGTGGAGTGAAGTGGGAGTCAGAGTTTTCTCCCTTGTAACTAGCAACAGGATGAGAGGAAATGGCCTCAAGTTGCACCAGTGCAGGTTTAGGTTGGATATTTGAATAAAAATCTTCACCAAGAGTTTTCGAACACTGGAACAGGCTGCCCAGGGAAGTGGTGGAGTTCCCCATCCCTGGAAGTGTTAAAAAATGTTTGGATGAGGAATTTAGGACATGGTCTAACAGTTGTATATAGGGAGAAGCTAGGTTATGGCTGGACATTTCCAACCAGGCAATTCTATGCATTTCTTGTTCTGAGATCATAAATGCCATACTGCATTTGCAAGAGGCAACTATAGATTTAAACAACACCTTCCATTAGAGAACAACTTGGATTTGTTAGAGTATCCATACAGGCTGCTATTAATGCATTGCTTTCCTCACAGGTGGAATTCTACTATTCCGGCTGTTAATTAAATCACTGTGTCCCCCATTTAAGCTATCTTAGCACAACTGACTCCTATTTTTAGCCTGCAAAGAAAGATCAGAGGACAGATTGCCTGCTCTAAATTCCTTTGAAAATCTAATTCAAATCATAATATCCTAGACTGCTGATCTCCTATGAGGCACTCGCTTAGCAATCCATTCTTTCACAGGAGTCAAAGAGCAATTCCATTTTAAAATCACAGACCTGGAAATTTTACAACTAGCCCAATTATCACTTTAAAAACTCATGATTTCACTGTTAAAGCACAGCTAATTAGAAATGTCACATGGGTCTAATTTATATAAATGATACTTAAATTACAATGAGTTCATTTTCAAGATAAGCATATGCAAAACATAACTTGCTAATTTCAAATACTGAACTTTATCCCTGTAACTATTTGCTCTCCTGGACTGAAGCAGGAGTTCCTTTCTCCATCAGTGATGAGGCTGAAGTGCATGGGATGGATTCTGTGATGAGTGGAGATTAACCCCCAAATTTCTGTAACGTGAAAATGGGAAGCTGCCTCTTGTTGCTATGTGCTGACGCAGATCTGTCCTAAAGGACAGACACTGTTCATCACCATATGCAGTAACATTGTGAATTATGGTTTCAACAAAAAAAAGAGGGTAAAGAGACTTCATTTAGAAGAGGTGAGAATAGAAGTCTGTGAACATTATTATTTGTTTTCGTAGAATGGTTTGGATTGCAAGTAAACTCCAAAGGTCACCTAGTCCAACTACCCTGCAGTCAACAGTGACTTCCTCCCCCATCGGATTGCTCAGAGCCTTTTCCAGCTTGACCTTGAGTATCTCCAGGGATGGGGCTTCAACTACCTCCCTGGGCAACCTGTTACAGTGTTTTACTACCCTCCTGGTGCAGAACTTGTTCCTGATATCCAACCTAAATTTGCTCTTCTCTCATTTCCAACCACTGACCCTTGTCCTATCACTGCAGGCATTTATAAACAGTCCCTCTGCAGCCTTCTTGTAGCCCACTTCAGGTACTGGAAGGTTACCATTACGTTCTGCAGACCCTTCTCTTCTCCTAGCTGAAGAACCCCAGCTTCCTCAGCCTGTCCTCACAGCAGAGGTGCTCCGGCCCCCTGACCATCTTTATGGCCCTCCTTTGGACATGCTCCATCAGGTCCATGGTGACTGAAGAGTGGTAGAATCAGTGTTTGACAGTAAGGGAAGCTGTCTGGCTTCCACCCTGCCCAGTTAGATGACTTAACTGATTACCTTGATGGCTTCAGTATCATATGTGCTGTTGACTGCTGTATGTTTGTATGTTTTAACATACTCTGTATTTTTTCTGCCTTCAGGCTAACATTTATTCCAAAACCCACTACAAACAATGGGATATTCCCTCAAACAAAAATGTTAAGATCAGTTCACGACTGCCATATCATAAAATAGCATTTCTTCTGCTTTGGGTGATGATTTTTTTTTTTTTTCATGTAATGAGCTGTCATGATTTTATTTATTATCTTTTTTTTTTTTTTTTAACTGAGCAAGAAGTTGCAATGCAGTTAAGCACCTAGGTTAGCTTGTCCCCAGAGCACTATTTGATATGCAAAGTATACCTTATTAGCTTTTGATTTGCCACTAGCTTGGTCAGGAGATGCAGTTACAATCCCTCAGAAGCAAGTAACACTTCTGCACTATACAACAGTGTTGTAAGTGACATGTGAAGAAAACACAGGATGCAAACCTGGCTTCATCAGGTGCTCCCCAATTTGGAGTAATTCAAGAAAGGCAGTAAAACAAGGAACACAATTTTCCCACAATTCAGACACCAAATACAAAAAGCAAGTGACCATTACTGGCTCATGTTCAGTTTTTCATCCGCTGACACCAAGCCCCTCGTCTCAGCACTGCCCTAGAGCCACTCCTCTCCTAGCCTGTATTTGTGATTGGGATTGCCCTGACCCACGAGCATGATTTTGCACTTGGCCTTGTTGAACTCCATGAGGTTGGCTTGGGCCCACTACTCAAGCCAATGAGCAACACCTCTCGATAAGCAACAACAGTACAACAAAGTAATGCCAAATATTCCATCAAGTCAACAGGCTGAAATATGGGAAAAATATTACTGGAGCAAATGACTCTAAGGCACAGTAAATACATTGCTGTTGATTAGTTGTTTGCAGTTGTGGCAATAACATGGGTGTGCTCGAACGCTGTGGATGTTTGTTTGCTGCATGGAAGATGTATTGCCACAAGCTATTTGCAGCTGACAGTCCCAGCAAAACACCATTTGTAACATGAAATGGGCAGACAGAGGGGCTTGTCCTCATTAAGTATGCAACAAGGCACGACAGCTCAATAAAATATAGGGATGCTCTCAGCACATGTCAACTCTGGCTGCCTCCTGACTGATTAGGATCTGTACTCCTACATCCTTGTATACCTGCAGCGGGTCATTTTTTTTGATGGTATCACTGCAAGGCTTGTGGTTTGCAGATGATTTGGCTCAGTGGGCTAAAGCCATGGAGATAAGAAGGGACATACTAGGAAGGACTATTGGCTGACCCTACTTTATTTCTTCTTCGCCACACTATACAAAAGAAACTCTGACTCCAAGGTACTTCATGCATTAGCTACACAGAGAAACACCACAAACTAACTGAACGACATGCAGCTTTCCAGCAACCCAGCAGTGACCTACTGACAGGCGCTTTTAGACTTAGTTGTGGTGTGGAGGTGAAAAGCCAATGATTCACATGAAGTGATCCAGTAAGTCAGTGCTGGAACCAGAAAAATAGAATCACTGAATGGATTGGGTTGGGAGAGACTCTCAAATGTCATCTTGCTCAACCCCCTGCAGTCAGTAGGGACATCTCCTACTAGATCAGCTTGCTCAACGCCACATTGAGACGGACTTTGAATGTCTCCAGGGATCACCACCACATCTGTAGCCAACCTGTTCCAGTATTTCGACTCTCTCATAGTAAAGATCTTCTTTCTAACATCCAACCTAGATCTGCTCTGCTCCAGTTTAAAACCATTGTCCCATATCCTACTGCTTCTGAACAATCCCTCCCCAGCTCTCTTGTAGCTCTCTTCAGGTACTGGAAGGCTGCTCTCAGGTCTTCCCACAGAGCCTTCTCTTCTCCAGGCTGAACAGCCCCAGCTCTCTCAGCCCATTTTTACAGGAGAGGTGTTCCAGCCCACTGATAATTTTCATGGCCCTCCTCTGGACCTGCTCCAGCAGGTCCATGTCCTTCTTGTGTTGAGGGCTCCAGAAGCAGACACAGTACTCCAAGTGAGGTCTCGTCAGAGCAGAGAGGCAGAATCACCTCGATCCATCTGCTGACCACACTGCTTTTGATGCAGCCCAGGATCAAACTGGGCCTTCTAGGATGTGAGTGCCCATTGCTGGGTCATGTCCTGCTTTTCATCCATCAGCACCTCCAAGTCCTTTTCTGAAAGGCTGCTCTCAATCTCATCATCCCCCAGCCTGGGCTATTGAGATTGCCCCAACCTAGGTGCAATACATTGCACTTGTCTTTTACTGTGAGAAAATTCAATCCAAACTTATCTCTGACAGTAAACTGAGGTTTTAATTTTACTATCCTGCTGTGCCTTATTACATCTTGTGATGAGCAGCTGAGGTAACTGGGGTTGTGTAGCCTGGAGAAAAGGAGGCTGATGAGAGACCTTCCCACTTTCTACAATTCCCTGAAAAATAAGTAACAAGCAATTGAACAAGAGGAAATAGCCTTAAGTT
>VWYK01006682.1:15671-30887 GCA_013399775.1 Semnornis frantzii | reverse complement strand
GTAATTTTGAGTTAAAAACTAAAACGAACATCTCTCCTCTGAACAGTTTATTACCTTCTACATTTGTCCTCATCCTATGCTTGTCTCCATTTCACTCTGTCCTCTCTGCCCGTCTTGACCTGGTTCGGTGTCCAGTGCTTTGCTGCAGAGTTGTCTCATCTCTTGCCCTTTAAGGTGCTTCCCACCTGGAGGGCATATCCCACTGCTTGAACAAGCTCTTGATTGTAGTGTTCTCCTGTTGTAAGAAGTTTATTGTTTAAGTGATTTATCCAACAGGTGATTAATAGTCATTGAAAGACAAGAAACTCTGGGGGCCCCTGAAGGTACAGCAGTGTGCAGTTATGTCTGTCTCAGCTTTGAACTCAAACCTGTGGGTCAGCTCTTGAGTAGCAGGAGTTTACAGAGCCCTGTGCTGGTAAGGCTTTTCGCACAACCAATTGTATTTGCCTAATGCTCATTTTGATGCTGTCCAACAGAAGCAGATAGCTAGGTACCCATATTACTTCAACTAAATACTTTGGGACTTCAGTCTTAGAAGAGCTTTCTGACAAATTCATGTTATCTGTACTGAAGTAGAAAAGATCCTGACTGATATGAAGGACTTCTTTGCTCCACGTGAATGCTGCTGATTTGGTGGCCATTAGATAGACAGATTCAAGAAACAGAGTGGGCAAAATCTTGAAGCTACTCTTTAGCAGGTTGCCAACTGTATTTGCTAAGTGGAAATGTGACAGTAGGGTTTATTCATGTGAAACTTGACTGCAGTTTCAGCTGGTCCAAAGTGATGGGTTAAGGGAACTCTGCTGATTTACATTAGCTGGAGATTGGATTGTATGGAGAAGTAATTTATATGGGCCAAAACCAGAGACTTTCTCAAAACTAGAGTTTTGGTGATTGGTGAGGCAGATGAAGCATCCCTAGGAGCATCCATAGGATTTATGGAGGCAAATTACTGTGAAAAAACATTATGCCACATAAAGTAGTCAATACAACCCAAAATTGTATGTAGAAAATAATGTTTCCCTTGTTGTCTGTTTATCATCTTGTTTTTTAGAAGTGGTACTAACCACTTGGGTCAGAAATCTTTCAAATAATCCCATGCTTTCTAGGGGTATTCAGAGTAATTTACAAACTTCTGGAAATACGGGAAGGGCTTTGCAGTATGGATCCTTCATTCTCATGTGGTCAATGTGAGCAACCATCTCAGTCTGAAATGTTCTCAATTTGAATTGCTCTTCTCTGATCTACGCAGTTCAAGTGGGTTGTGAATGGTGGCCAAGAAAAAGCCCCAAGAATGTCGATTGACTGCTTGGTACTGAAATGCATCGTAGAAGTTTGTATGGAAGTGCTGACTGCAAAATTTGATGTGTTTGAAAATTTGATTTGCTGTTGACGAAGAACTGGGTGGAGATGGAAGGAACAACTCCAGCGAGAACTGCTGTCCTTAAGTCTTGTAGGATCTCCTTTCCTGGGAATACCTGATACTTTTCATAAAGTCCCTGCTGTGTCCAACCTGAGTTTGTTAATGGTGTAGCTGTGTGGACTAACTTGTGTCTTTTTCAACAATGTGAGAGTAACAGATGGATTGTGACCTGCCTCTTAGCTGAGTCTGTGGCATGAATACATAAAATGAAGTGCACATTTGCCAGCATTTGACAAATTAAAGTTTTCTAAGGATTATTAGGGGTTGGGTGGGTATCTCCCATGCCTGCTTTTTTTGTCTCTGAATAGCAAAAGCTAGCATATGACTGTGATGCACACAGAACAGAGCTTATGAGTAAGAAGATGCTATTTTTACTCAATTGCTTTTCAGAATAGAGCAATTGTTATTGAATGTATCTCAGGTACTTGCCAAATATGCTTTAATGTAGCCTTAATTGATCTGCTTAAAATTTTAAGCACCCAACAGTATTCCCCCTGAAACAAGTGGTTATGAAATGTTTGACATGGTATGCAGTAGAGTGCACAAAAGTAGCAATTGATCATGGATTTGATCTGCAGATCTAATGTAGCCTCGAGCCTTGCAAATGGATAGACAAAGACTTTACATCTGCCCATGCAAAACTTCGGATATATCAAGGCTGTGTTTTGAAGAGTGCCTTCAGGCTTTTCTCAAGACAGGATCCACAGAGTACCCTCTAGTAAAAAGCAAGGCTTGCCCCCAGATGCCAGTAACTTATTATGGCTCTTGATGACTTTTCTGTACCTTCAAGCACGCTCAGACAAGCTGTCTTTTTGGCTACTTGCCAGGCAGGAGGCAGGCATGTACGGGAAGCCGGTAGTGAGGGGAGCAAAGCATTCACGTTGCCCTGCAAGCTCTCCTCTTGGACTGCATACACATGCTGTGAGGGATCTGTGTGGGCACAGATGTGTCAGCTTCTGCAGGGCAACAAATTCTTTTCCTCTGTTACATGGAAAAGAGTTGGGTTTGTGTTCTAGGATGTGGAAAAATGATACATTGTATATTGCATTAATTTTATTCCTTCCCTAGTTTTTTAGCACCAACGTGGTCATTTTTCCATTTTGGATGACCCAGTTAGTATTTTCCTACAGACTTTTTGACTGTCATAACTTGACAGATTTCAGCAGTCTTTAGGGTTTTGGAAAAGTGGTTATTTTCCTGTAGATTCAGCTCTGCTCTTGAGTACAAGAGCACTTACGTACCTTTGTTTTAAGTAACAGTTTGTTTCAGAAATATAATCTGGGGATCTGTGATATTCTACCTGCCAGGGCCATAAGAGGCTTTCAAGGGCTGATCCGCAGCTGGCAGAAACTAGCGGTTCTGGTTCCTTCCTCTGCTCATCACCCTTTGCTTCTAGGCCAACCAGAGGTAAAAGGACAGCTTTTATTTTGGCTTTACATTGTGTTTTTGGGTTTCTATTCAGGTCTGTGAAATGTTCCACCACAGATTCTTTTGCGTATAGGGAAAGTTGAGGCTACTAATTACGAGTACCACTAAAAGTAACACAATTACCCATGAACATGAGTGCAAAAGTCAGTCACAGGAAGGGGAGGTTGCCTCAGGATCCACACATTTAAAATTTTCTACACATGCCAAAGAGGTTGTTCAGGCTATTCCCTATGTAAGTGCTGGAACTGTGAAATTTAGAACAGAAACAGATTAATCTACTGCCATAGTTTTAAACATGCATTTCTCTGGTATGATTTGCATTTGTTTTATTTTTTCCTATGGCTGCTTTCCTTATTCTGCTGTCATTAGTCCACACCTCATTATATGCTCCTAGAGAGTGCATCCCTCCTGCTTATTAGGTTAGTGTAGGTGGTAATTGGCAGTGGTAGAAAGTGTTGAAGGAAAGATAATCAGTTGGGCAAGTCATTACTCTTTGCAGAGACTGACTTACTGTGCATGGCTTACTCGTCTTGCATTGTTTAGGACCTAGAATGTTGTAGTAATTGAAAATGTAATAGCAAAATGAACTTGCTTGCCTAGAAAAGAAAAAAAGGTATGGCTAAACACTGAATACATAGGGTATTCTGTCCTACCCCAGTAAAACCCATAAGCTGAGGGTCTTGGATGTGTAGTGAATTGAGAGTTCAACACGGTACCTTGTGCTGAATAGCTTTATAGAGTGTTGCATTGCCTTTCATTTTCTTTCTCTAATACCTTGCCCTGAATCCCTGTCAGCCCTTTTGCCATGATCTGACACAGCTCTGGTTACAGGTAACACTTCCTAGTGCTATGACCAATGTTTACAACGTTGGCTTCTTTCCTAAACAGTGTTTCCTTCCTTTTTTTTTTTTTTCCTCCAGCTATACATTGCAATCTGAATCCAAGTGGTATTGATCACCCTGTTCCCACAGAAGGTATTAATCTGCAACTTGAAGGTGAAGGAGTTGAATCACCTTCTGTTAAGAACAGTAGTACTCCAAAAGGGCCTGAGTCAAAAGAGACGCCCAAGAGGCAACAAGTGGAGCAAGAAATATCTAAGGTAGGTAGAATTGAGTTCATTTTTATTTTGTCTTAAAGAATACAGACTTCTTGAATCCTGGCTACTGCTTAAAAAGCATTTACCATCCTGTTAAGAACATAAAGATGCAAAAGTAGCAGTGAGGAAATGGGTATAACCTTGGTGCTTTAGCACCCCCTTACATCTTGGACATTGCACTATTTTATTTTTCTCTGATATAATTAAAGTAATGGAATCTCTTTTTCAGGCACTATGGAGAATTTGGTAACAATCAGAATGGGAAAAAATGTTTTTCTTGAGTGGTTTTTGTTCACTTGTTTATTTTTTTTTTTTTGGAGCAGGTGAAGGATGAGAAAGATTTTGTGGTCATGAATATATGGATAACTGAATTTTTATTGAACTGATAACTAATTTTAGGTAGAATACCAGGTCAGCTCTTCTGTGTCTGGTTTGTCAGTGTATAAACATGCTCCAGAGGTGAATTCCTAATGACAAATGAAGTGTCTGTTCTCACTCATAAGCTGCTGTTTCTTGTTTGTGTGCAGCAAATGTGACTACCAAATGCAGGTGAATGTGTGTGCTCCAGACACTCTGGTTATAGGGTAATAATTTGTCATATTAGTTTGTTTTTAACTAGAATGAAAAATAAGAGAATGTTTTAAAAAAGTGATAAATTCTTTAAAGGCCTTATCAAGTTTTTTGCTCCTTAAAGTCCTAAACTCAAGGTCTTAGAGATAATTTCTGTGGAGTGGAAAATTGAGTTTTTGCTGAATCTGACACTTTGAGAATTAATAGAGCAAATGAAATTAGTGCCTTTTTTTTAAGGTAAAAAAAAAGCCATAACAATTAATTAAATAACTGAACAGGTAAGAGTTATTTAACAAGTAATCTAACAAATAATATGTATATAGTTGTGACGTATTTTGCTTTTGAAATAAAATAGCATTCAATGTTTTGAACAGTAGCCTTGACAATAAATGCTTGGTATGAATTCTTCATTGTGATTTTTATCTGATTTTTATCTAATATTTATTTAAAATCAAGTTTTAAATGAGTACAATTTAAATTAATTTAATTCTGTTTGAAGTCATAGAAGTAGATTCTTGCAGTCTGTTTTATGGCCAATTATTACACACTTTGCTGATTTATCTTAAACCCTTGGAGAACAGCTTTGTGCTTTTGTTTTGAATTGTCCATTTGGTAACAAGACCACCAAATTTTGGACTGGATTTGAGGGAAAACTTAGTTAATAACAGCTTTACCCAGCTTTTCACAGACAAAGACAAGCTAATCCTGCCTGTGTTTCAACATAGGTAGATGAAAAACCTGCCCTATATTGAAAGCTAAGGAGGTATGTTAAGCTTGGAGGATATCCTTACAAGCTTGGATGAGAAGCACTGAAAGATGGGACTTGCAGTTGAGAATGGACTTACATATAGTTGACATGGAACACAGGCAGATCAAGCTTGGAAAATCAGGATGAAATATATGAATAATTTAATGTATTTGAGCTGTACTTGGAGTGATGAATAGAAGATGTTTTCCAAGGCTGTCCCTGCTGGAGATGGCTGAGGAAGAGGAGGAACAGTAGTCTTCTTAAACCAGTGAAATCAACTAACGTATTTCCTACATCCAATTGCAGTAGCTTTACTCAAAGTTGGGCATATTGCAGATGTGAAAACAAATCACCAAATAAAACTAAACATTTTGCTTGACGGAACAAGAGTGGCATAATAATATTATGCTACTGGAGTGGACTGTTTTTGTGAATGTATTGCTGCCCTGTTGTTATAACTTTGATATTTTTTATGTCTTGTATCAACTAAGTTGTTTTTCCTCTGGATTCCTGTGTTATAACCCAAGCTGGCATGTCTTTCCTGGCTTGCTCTGCCTTAAAATTTAAAACTTATATTGCTGTGTACTCTGAAGTGTGAATATAGAATTGGTTTTGTAACTTGTGTGGCTTTGAGAGTTGCATTAAGCTGTCATTTTGAAATTGTATCTGTACAATCATATCTACACAGTGGAAAGATGAGCAGGGATAGAGGAAAGTACTGAAAATACAACTTTGTGGGGAGCTCCATTTGGTTTATATGTCCTCATTGCTCAGTTGTTTTTCAAAAAGTTTCTTTGCAATCCTATGTATTCATCAAATAATGTTCACATATACCTCATACCCACAGTAGTCAGACTTCTATTGAATACAGTAGACTTACAGACCTTCTTACAGGCCTTTATAGACCATCTTACCTGCCTTTAGCTTTCTAATTTGTCTTGATTGGGACCAATTCCAGCACTTCAAACCTCTGGCTGCTTTGAGGTTTTGTTACGCAAAGAAACAAACGAAATCTTCTTTCTAACAAAGGGAGTCCTTCTTTTTCCTGTCCTCAGCTATGGACTTGCAGAAAGGTAGTGTGACTCATGGGCTACAGATTTCAAGTTCCTTTTTATGCAGCTCCTGTAATGTAAATCAGGGAGCACAAGTGTTTGTTTCTGTATTTGGGATGCAGGCAGAAGTGCAGCGTGAAGCATTCAGAAGTTCCTGCTGAGTACAGAATCTAATTTTTCATAGACTGGCTGAGGTAGAATTTTAACAGAAAATGGAACAGTGATCTTAGTCTCCCTCAGCTGGTTCCCTAAGGAACGACCTTGTTACAAATGTAAGCAAGTCCAAAAAAGGCCAAGATTATTCATGTCTCAATTGAAGTGCATAATCCAGGGAGACTCTGGCAATGTATAGGATCTAATACCAATTAAGGAAACTATGTGAAGTGTAAAAATATTTAGATTTTTTTCAATTCAGATACTTATTTTAAAGTGTGTATTTATGTACATCAGCATGCACACTTTGTTGGTCAGTAATTGTTTTTGCAATATTCATGGTTTATAAGAAAAATACAGGCAGTCAAGTGGATGCACGATGAGAGGAAAACTTCATTGGAGAAAGCAATGGTGGGTTTTAATATACATTTTAAAATATATATTATTTCTTTAACATCTACACATAACCTCCTTTATGTGTTTTCTGGAATTCTTGTCTTTTTTCTAATTATTGAACCAGCTCTTATATCTGATATGTTTGATTTTAATACCACAGCTGTCTCTAGAAAAAATAATCAGTCAGGACATTAGGAGTTACAAAGCAGAGTTGTCTTAAATAAAACCCCAAACCAACCAAACAAAAACCCCCCAAAATCCAAGCAACACAAAATCCCCTAAACCAACTTGTACTATACTTTTTGCAGTTCTGTACTTTTCTGTATATAGGCTTTAACTGCATTGAGTGCAGTCTTCCCTGCCACTGAAGGTATTGAAGAAAACACTCCCTGTGCTCCTGATCCTTCAACCAATCATTGCAGTGCCTTGAAGTCCTTATTATTGCTTTTGCTCGTCTGTGTTCAGTCTCATTGCTTCCAGCCTGTATGACCAGTAATGGATCATAGTCAGAGGGCTGTACCACACTAGGGGCTTTCCTGGTAATATCTGACCTGGCCCTCGAGGAAGCTGCAGACTTCTCTGTGGGATGGATCTGGTTGGAATATGGGGCCTTCTGTTCCCCTCAGAAGGGAATCACCTACAACAATTACTTTCCTTTTCTTCTGAACACAAGTAGTCCTAACATGCATTAACTTCTCTCAAGACTCATGCTGCACTCAAAAAGCCCTGTTCATGAGACTTAATTCTGCTTTGTCTCTTAGTAGAAGATTATTTATCTAAGGAGTTTTGATTCCAAGGTAAGGTGGGCATATCTGGTGACACATTTTGTCTCATTATCTGGTAGCAGCAATAATAAAACCTTTTTACTGGCAACCATTACAGCTGCAATTTTTATCTTGGCAAACTTTAAAATCTGACTTGGATCCTTTAAAACATTCATAAAAACTATGGAAAGAAAGTAGTAAAAAAGTGAGAAGTGTTTGGGTTTTTTTTCTTAAAAAAGAAAAAGTTTGTTGTTGGTGGTGTTTTTTTTTTTCCAAATCATGTTGAACAACACTGAAGGACTGACTGAACTCAATAAGCAGATAAAAATTTATCTTGGCTTAGTGGACCCAGATCAGGACTGATCAGATCAATGAAAACCAACAGATGTAGCATTATATATTTACTTATTTATTTTAACTCTTCCTCTTCTTTTTATGGCTAACAAAAATAGATACAGAATTTGAATGTATAGCATATCTGAAATAGATTTAAAAATACTTGGTAACTCTCAGTGTCAGGTAGCTGCAATAATTACTCTTTGGGTCAGTGTTCCTTTCTGATGTCTCATTCTGTGATTGCTAATAATACACAGTAATTGGTGTGCTTGCTTCTATCTTAATATTCAGCTGGCTTTTTTTTGTCATGGGTTGCATAGTTAGAAGCATGCACATATTTTTTTTTGCTTTCAGATGTCTAAATTGGGAGCTGAAATACTTGATGTATTCCTTTCTCAGCCTGTCATTCATGATTGTAACCTCTGGCTGAAGTCTGAAGCTTCAGAACTGCAGTTAAAAAAACCCTATCCTGAGCAGCAAAACAGGAGTGTTGGGTGACCCTGCACTTTTCAAGCAGCTAAGGCTGGTGTTTTATTTATCACTCTGGGGTTTTGCTGCTATGAATGAAGCACTGGAATATCTCTACCTCTGGTGCAGAATTTAGCTGCTTGGTTCAGAATTTACACTGTCATGAGCCAGGGATATAAGAAGCATCTCTATCTTCTGGGGTCCTGTAAGCCATCTTATCGTAGGACGACATATGCCTACTGACAATCCAACTGTATTCCTGCTGTAGTACATTTTCCCCATTGCTAAATCACCCATTCTTGTAATAAATAGTGTAATATGAAGGCCCACACTTTTGCAGTCAGGTTTCTACATTTGGCAGAAAAGATCTGGCTTCTCCTGTTTGTCCTGTTAGCCCTGGCTGTACGCCTGAGGATTGTGAAATATCATCTGCCCTGACAGCAGATGGGAGATCTTGCTGGAGTTAGTTGTGCTCTGCTCAGGACAGTAGAGGGAAAAGAAGGGCACCTGCAAAGGCCCATTATTCTTTTCTTTCACATCTCATCGCAAGGTGGGATCATTTGTTTATTGCTTCTCTTCCTTCTCCCCACAAGTAAGGAGTAATATTCTTCAGATGAGTATAAATAGAACTGATGAAGTTTACTCACAAAGACCACTATTCACTGATCTTCCAAACTATTTAAAAGGATATTTTATGAAATAAATCTGCATGAGCATGATCTATCTATGAGTTCAGCCCATCAGGTGATAACAGGAAGAGAAATTTTCTGTCAGGCTTTTTACAATTGGACTTTCACCAAAAAAACCCCAACCAACCTTGAAAACATTTTCAGTGGATATATGCACGCAGAGTATGCATGTGAAGGATGGCAAGGAGCTGGTCCATAGGAAATGGTGCAGTCTGTGACCCTGTGTTGGGGTAGAGGCTGCACAAATGCACAGCAAAGTGTTGGCTTCTGCTGCAGGGAGCGAATGGAGTCCTCATACAGGGCAGGCGGGAGCAGATGGTTACAGAGAGGCAGCTGAGGTAGCATACGGAGGGAAGCATAGTCTGATCTGACTCCTGTTGTCCTGTGAAAGCTATCAACGTGAAATTTGTGCTTTTTCCTACTACATTAGTGTGAAAAGGAGCAGCAATTGCAGCAGGTATTAGCAAACATAGCAGTAAAAAACTGTGGTAGTACTCTAGAAATAAATGTGATGTTTAATGCTATAGACAGTGTAGACACAGACACATTATTTAACTTCTTCAGGGAAAAAGAAATATAGATAAGAAGATGGAGCAACTTTTAAAGAAAAAAGCAATTCCATACAGCGTGGGGATGCTTAATGTTCTTACAGTGCCATTTCTGCTGCTTGCCTCCTTGTGAAGCTGCTCCACAAAGCCATCCAAACCCTCAGCTTTCACTTTGAAGTGACTTCACAGCGATTGCTGAAAAAATAAAGTACTATTTTAATGACACAGCTGCCTTGATGGGGAAAGAAAAGTACAGAATTGCCCAATAAAGAAAATAATAGCATGGTGATTAGAGGGATTACAAAGTGTATTATAGAACCAATTTAGCATTTAAAATGGGAAAGCAGTTTAATGCTCCGCTGCAAGTTCTGCCAATAGTGTGTCTCATCTGAGTAATAACAATAATTTCATTAATCTGCCACATGTGTTTGCTGGACACTTCTGACAAAGCTGATTAGCAGTTGCTATAGTCCACCTTTCTTTCTACAAGTGGGAACTTTTTTATTCTCCATTTTGAAAAATAACATAATTGCTGAGCACTGAGTGTGAAATATGTCACAATCACAAAAGGGGTGTGGGACTGTAATAGCCTTGATAATATCTGAAGGTGTTATCAACCTGTCAAGCTTTCCTTCAGTGCAGAGGTGCACTAAGGAGGGAAGGAGTTTCATTAGGAGAGTCTGGAAAAGGGTGGCCTGGAGCAGAGTGGAATCTGTCTTCTCCTCGGTGACTGTGGGTGGAATTGAGCTTGCTGATAGAGGTCAGCTTGAATTGTGTGTGTGTAAGATGGGCACCTAAACTCCTATTATATCTGGGAGAGATCCAGTCAGCAGACCTAGAGAGAGAGGGATCAGACTCCACCTGAAGTGGCACTACTCAGCTAAATCTGTTCTTTGGGGACTACACTGACACTTCAGGTATTCAGATCTCAAACTCAGTCCTGTCCTCTGCCTTCCTAGCTAGCTTGCCTCTATGTTTGATGTTGAAATGGTTATTAATGGGTTTTGGATTAAAATGAATGGAGCACATCTGTTTTGTTTTCCTCTCTTTTAATTGGCCATGAACTTCAGAAGCCTGTGCTGGTTTGAGCTAATTGGAATATTTTAATAGAGAAAATTGTACTATAGACTGTGAAGGAAAACAGTGGTGATGTCTACTTCACTCATAGGCTTACTGAGATGTTTAGAAAAGGAACCCAAACCAAAAAGATAAGAGAGTGTCTCGAGCTGGCAGTCGGTGTCACAGGGCACAGCGTCCAGCGTGCTCTAGCTCTGGCTTCTCCTCTCTGCTGAATAACTTCATTAACTGCTTTTCTTCTAATCCCCGCCCTGGCCCATCCTCCAAACTCACCTTGCGCATAAGGCAAACCTTGGGGTAAGGTGTAGGGGTGGGGAGAAGGTGGAAGGGTGGTTGGGAGCCCCTCCTGGGGACTCTGATTTCTGGGAGGGGAGTTGTGTTTCTGTATTACCTTAAACTTGTATACTTCTGTAAATATTCCTGTCTGTAGTGTATATCTCTGCTTGTCTATTGTGCTGAGCTGTAAATAGAGCTTCAGTCCTTAACTTCCAGCCAGCTGAGTTCTAGTCTGGATCATTTTCCAAGTGTGGGGGGGCGGGGAACTCCCAAACTGTCACAAAGCCTTTCTGTAGAAGTGAGCTTTTTAGGCTCAGTTGTTTGAATTGTGGAAGAATAATGCTAATTAGGACGAGGTAAAACTACTGTTTCTGGAGTACATTTGTCACCAAAATTGTGTCTTTTGCGTGTGTGTGTGTAAAATTGATTGTCTAAAAGCTCTGCAGTGTGTCACTGGAAATCAAAAAATATTTACTTGGTCAGGCTGCCTGAGAATAATAAATGCAGCAGCAGGATTGCTGCCTGTTCCTATTCCTTTTCATGGGATGAAGCCTCCAGCTGTTTTCTGTGGTGGGTTGTGGTGCAGGCCTCTGGTGGTGCTTTGCTTGTGTCATGCCTCTGATTTTCACTGGGAGTATTTAGTGAATGGAGATTAGGGTGTGCATGACATTTCACTCTGAGGGATATCTTGTCTCATTTAGGGCCTCTAAGAACTGCAAAAATGCCAATGGTAATAACCTCTGAAATCAAGGAGACTTTAAAATACACTTTCGTTTCACACTTTGCAAATGCTCATTCTTTTTAGCGATTTCGGAATGTGGACTTCAGTCAGAAATGTTTTTGTTTCATCTCTGTTCCACAGTCAGCTGCAGATTACTGATATGGCTGATATGCCACTGCAGGGAGCAGGGGAACGGCTCCCAAATGTTAAAGCAGGCATTTTCTGTGATGTTGTATATTAGCTGTGGGGCAAGCAGAAGGGAAGGAGAATATTGTGTTTAATGAGGCAATTCTTCCCTTTTCCTCTTTGATTTTTTTTTAATCAGCTAATTTTTAAGTAGTGTGGGGTTTCTTTGGCTGTGATGCCATTATGTGAAACTTCTGTGCAGTGATTCAGCCTGAGGATGACTGTAAGTGCCTGTGTCCTACTTCCAGTGCTTGAGTGCTTCTAGTATTTGAGTACTTCCAGTAATTGAGTGCTTCTAGTTATGTCAACGGGGAGCTTTTATATAGTCATTAATGACTCCAGGTTTTTGAAAGGTTAGTTCAAAATTAAGAGTGATATCCAGGTATGACAAACTAAAAGAAGTATTATAAGTTTGCAAGTAGAAGAGCAGAGGGAAGGAGGAAGCAGTGCAACAGAATGTTTCTTTGAATTTGGAAGGAGTCAAAGTGTAGCTATGGCCTTTAGCACTTAGAAAAGACAAATGCTGTTGGTGATAGTGGCATCAAACATCACAAGGAATTTCCTTTTAAGAGATTAAGGAATGTTGGTCCAATTCCTTCAACAAATCCATAGTTTAAGAAGAAAAGAAATTATAGGTTTAAACTGGCAGAGGGGAGATATAAACTGGATGTTAGGAGGAAGCTCTTTCCAGTGAGAGTGGTGAGACACTGGCATAGGTTGCCCAGGGAGGTTGTGGCTGCTCCCTTCCTGGAAGTGTTCATGGCCAGGTTGGACAAGGTCTTGAGTGACCTGTACTAGTGGGAGGTGTCCCTGCCTGTGGCAGGGGGTTGGAACTCGATGATCTTTGGGGTCCTTTCCAACCTCACCCTTCTATGATTCTATGATTACCTTCTGGTTCCAGGCTATTTACTTAATTTAGCTTCTGAACTCTCTTGTTCTTTCCATGCAAACCTGTGATGTTTTCCTGTTCTCTAAGTATACCAACCAGCTGTCATCTTCAGTCTGCCAGCCCTGTGAGGTTCCACAGACAGACACATAGCCATCTTCTGCCTACCAGCTCAGTCTTCACCTGCCAAACTAATCTGGCTGCCCTTAGAGCCTGTATCTTTTCTCTTTATCTACCCCCACTATGGAGAGCAAAGAGTTTGCTGAAGTCAAAGAGTTAGCTGTGACCAGTTAAGGCTGATGTGGTATTCAACCTTGCTTTGCAAACTGGTGCCTGAAGTGGGGGACACATTAGTGCAGTGTTTCTAAAGCCCACTTATTCCTGATTCAGATTGAATAACCAGCAGGATCTGCTTGGGGCTTCTTGCCCATCTGACTGAGCGTGCAATGGGAGAAGCTCAGCATGGGTTTTAGGAGGCAGCTGTGCCCATCTAACGTCCCACAGCACCTCCTTGAAATCTCAAGAGCCTGCAACAACAGAATCAGCTAGAGTGCAGCCTGAGCTGTTGGGACCAGAGAGCAAGGCCACTGTTTTGGATTCTAGGAAACTTAATTTGGCCATTTCTTGCAACATAAGCATTGCATTTCATGCCTACCTGGAGGTTACCATACAACTGCTAGCAATCATTAACATGGTCTGGATCATCAGTTCTTCCATCTGCCTTACCTCCTCTTCCAGAGATTGTAATTATTCCTGGTAGGGGCTGTTCTCAGAAGATGTGCTTGGTAGAATGAACATTCCTAATTTCACCAGTGTCTAGGAATTTATATTGTCATGATGCAGCATGCTGCACTTCTAGGGTTAAATGTGTCCTTGATGTGCATATCTAAAAATAGAGAGCCTTCTGCTCTGAACAAGGTGGAGTTAGTGCATATCTTGAGGCCTTTTTCTATCCTTAATGTAGAGAATCTCATAAGTGGGTATTATGTTCTGTCTCTTTTCTTTCTTTCTCTAATGTCTGTAAATGCATCCATCAGCTACTGATGACTTTGCTGACCTAGACACCCTCTACTCTTTTTACCTTTTTTTCCTTGCTTTAATCAAAAGCATGACAATAGAGTCTGTATCTAATGGGTTTAGAACTGTTATTATTTCATCTTTCATTCAAGCCTGATTGCTTTCAGTCATATCAGTACATTTTCAATTGCAAAGAATTTTATGAATGTGTTTTCATTAGGAAAAGGTAGATGTGAGTGAACTTCAGCAAATCAATGCTGACAAGAGAACCTTCTAGCTAAATAAAGCTTGTGTACAGGTTTGATTATTTAAAACTAATCAATATAATTGCTGATTAAATAGAAAAACTGATCTTCTGGAGAGTCACAATTGTATGTTCTCCTTCAGATATAGGACTTGTCTCAAATTTACTTCTCTTTTGGTGACTCAAGTTTTGGGTTTTTTCCATTTTTGTCCTAAAGAGCAAATATCTTAATTGTCAACATTTTGGCATTAGATGTTGATTTGTGAAGTTGATGAGGAAAATCAAGAGCATTGTTTCATGTACTAAGCTTTCTTAAAACCTTTCTTGTTGACTGTAGAAGAATCCAAAGTGCTACTTAAGGTTCATACTTATTAAACTCTCATTACTTTATTTCTGTAGGGAAGGCTTGCAAACTATAGTTAATTATCTATAGCAACTGATAGCAGATTATTTTGGACAAGTTTTTTTTTCCCCCTCATAACTATCAACTTTATTTTCCATCACTCTTGTTTCATGTTTCCTACTCTCTGCTGAAATAATTTACTTCTGGAAGGTGTTCATTTTCAAACAGCAGAGAAGGAAAAAGAAAAAAGAACCACACCAAATGAAATGGTCAGATCAGGTGAGTGTTCAGCATGTTGATTAAACTCTCAAATGCAGATGAAATTCAATTAGTGGTATGTGTTCATTAGGATGTATTGTGCTGGGAGGAAAACACTCTATTACCTTTTTTTTGTTTTAAATTCCCCTCCCAATATTGACTTTTCATCAGCACAGGTTTCCAGGTTCCAGGGGACAAACAGATGCTGATAAGAGAAAAGAAAAAAAAAAAAAATTGGAAAGGAAATTGTCTTAGCACTTGATCAGCACAAGAATACTCCAGAACGAAGCCAGGCTGTATGAACAAGCCTGAAATTTAGGGAGAAAAAAGAACCTCCACACATCATATTGTTGTGCTCTAAAATATTTTGTGCAAATTTCGAGTGATTCTGAAAACACAAATGTCTCATCTGTTCAGATAAAACTTAACTTGAAAATTAAATTACTTTCTCTATACATGACACAGTGGTGGTAAATAAAATGGAGTTGTTGATTAAATTCTTATTTAACTCTTTCTATATGTTCATCCTTTTCATAT
>VWYK01006676.1:0-39078 GCA_013399775.1 Semnornis frantzii | reverse complement strand
GAGAAGGAGAGGAGAGGAGGAGAAGGAGAGGAGGCAGAACTAGAGATGCTGCTGCTTTTAAATAGCTTCCTGAATGATATTCAGAGGTTTTCTACAGCACAGCTGGTATCACTGATGGCTTCTGGTGTTGCAGTTTGGTTGTTTATTCTGGTATTAAATGTGACACATTAGCACCAGTGTTTTGCCATCGACCATGACAGTTTCTGAACCTTAGATTTAGAGGCCATAATAAAAACTCTCTTTAATCTGCAGGATGATGGCTAGCTCATAAACATCTCATTTCAATCCAGGAGGAATAAATGTACATCTTTACAACTTTCCTTTTAGAGAAGCTTGTTTCTTCACCCATAAATGTACACCACTGTCCAGAAATGTCTCCTTTATGACTCCATGAACTTATCCATTTCATGATTCTCAGTCACTGGACTATCAGGGCTGTACTCCACTTGCAAACGGGACCATCAAATTGTTTCAATTGGAAGAGACATTTGAAATGATCAAGTCCAACCTAAGACCACCATCACCACTAAACCGTGGCCCAAAGTGCCATATCCACACATTTCTTGAACACCTCCAGGGCTGGTGGCTCCACCACCTCCCTGGGCAACTTATTCCAGCTGAGTAAGGTTACAGTCACCCTCCCCTCAAAAGGTAATATTTGTGTTTTCTTCAGTCTGATAACACATCCTGTCACCAGTTTTGTTAATCCTCCTGATTTCCTGCTCTCTTCAGAGAGTGTTTCACCTGTTCTTCTACTCATCATTACATGACACTTGTTGATCAACAAAACTGCCTCCTGATCCTCTTTACCAGTTACAGAATGCCAACTGCATAAAGGTTTCACTGTAATATCCACAGCTTTTAATCAATGTCCAGGGAGACAGACAGCATTTCCTGGTTTAATGGCCATGGTGGCCTTGGGCCGATGCTTGGACTCAAGGATCTTAGAAGTCTTTTCTGAACAAAACAGTTCCATGATTCTGTGATTCTATGATTTGCCACTGAGTCCAGGAATGTGAATTGTTTAAAATGCTCAAGCTAGGAAGGCTTCTTCCTGCCCCATACAATCTTCTCCTTTTAGGATACTGTGAAAAGGGTTTCCTGAGTTGTTAGAGATGAGCCACCTCACAAATACTGATGCTGTGAGACATCTTCAGGGGGAAACACTGTTACAAGTGCTATGGAATTCATCAAGCTGGTAGATCTCAGGCAAATAGGAGTTGATTTCAGTTTAGCACCTTTAGAATGGGTACATCCTACACTCTGTAAATACTTCCCATAAAATCAGCATAACTGCCAGTCTCTTTTGGCTAAGGGCAACCTCTAGCTAGTTTCTCTTGCCTCTGCATGCTCATGGGGTTCAAGACAGTCAATAGTGTGACAAATGAAGGCAGGGACAGGCCTACTATTTCTGCATTACCAATACCAGGAGTCAGAGTCTCCATCACAGGTCCCTTTCAGAGTCCCTTCCAACCCCATGCAGTCTGTGAATCTGTGCAAAGGGAGCTGCTTTGCATATGTATCAAGTAAGGCTCTTAGTTTTAGTTAGGAGATTATTCAGAACAGGAATTTATTCCACATTAGATCATTTCTAAAACATTTATTCCACTCATAGGAAATATCAAGTGATAGTGAGGAAAATTTAAAGACTTCTGGTTTTGGTTTTTTGGGGTTTTTTTTGCGACCAGAAACTATAGGAGCCTCCTCTGCCCTAATGTCCATGCTGAAGGGTGTACTGGCTGCAGAGGTGTTCCTGCCATGGGGAGAGGTGGTAAGGGCTTACCAGCAGCAGAAACTTCAACCAGAAGCAATCTGTAGGAGAGCAGAAGAGTGGGAGAAGCAGCTCAGCAGCTCTTGCTGATCTGTAGGGACACAGTTGGGTGTCTCCTGGTGTTACTTTCCCTTCATGGTTACCACACCACCATCATTCAGTGCCTCCCTGAAGACTGGCTCCCATCTTGAAGGAAACCTGAAAACCACATTTTCCCAACAGGCATGAAGAATTGGAAGAAGACACTGGAGTGGTTCTGGTAACTTTTAAGGCTGAGAGGGCTGTGTTTGTTCAGTCTTGAAAGGGACATGAGGGTTGTAATAGACAAACAACTCAATAAGAGCAAGCAGTGTGCCCAGGTGGCAGAGAAAGCCAGTGGCATCCTGGCTGGGATTAGAAATGCTGTGTCCAGCAGGGATAGAGAGGGGATTGTCCCCTTGTGCTGTGCTCTGGTGAGCCCACACCTTGAGTACTGTGTCCAGTTTTGGGCACCTCAGTACAAGGTGCTGGAGCCAGTGCAGAGGAGGCAATGAAGCTGGGGAAGGGCCTGGAGACTAAATCTTGTAAGGAGTGACTGAAGGAGCTGGGGATGGTTAGTTTGAAAAAGAGGAGGCAGAGAGACCTCATTGCTGTCTACAGCTACCTGAAGAGACATTGTGGAGAGGTTGGTTCTGATCTCTTCTCACAGGTAAATAGTGATAAAACAAGAGGGAATGGCCTCAAGCTGTGACTGGGTAGGTTTAGACTGCACATTAGGAAAATGTTTTCCCCAGCAAGAGTGGTCAGGAATGGGAATGAGCTGCCCAGGGAGGTGGTAGAGATACCAGCCCTGAATGTGTTTAAAAGTCATTTGGATGTGGTGCTTCAGGATATGGTTTAAGAGTGAACTTTGTAGTGTAAGGACATCAGTTGGACCTGATGATCTTGAGGGGCTTTTTCAACTGGAATGTTTCTGTGATTCTGTGAGTAGGGAAGGCTTAGGGGAGACCTTACTGCCATGTACCAATACATAAAGAGTGGCTGGCAAGAGGATGGAGACTCCTTTTTCACAAGAAGTCCCATGGAAAAGACAAGGAGTGATGGATATAAGCTACTGCTGGGGAGATTCCCATTGGGCTCCAGAGGAAAATGTTTCACCATTAGAACAGTTAAAACATTGGGATCAGCTCCCAGGGGAAGCAGTGGATTCCCCTAGATTGGACAGCTTTCAGACTGAGCTTGACACAGTGCTGGGCCAGCTCATTTCATCTACACTGTCACCTGGAAAAGTTGGACCAGATGATCCTTGAGGTCCCTTCCCACCTGGCATTCTGTCATTCTATGATTCTATTTTAGAGGATTTAGTACTTCAGTTATTTCACACACACAGACTGCAAGGAACAATACTAAGATTTCCTAGCACAGAAATTCTCCTACATCTGTTCTTGGAGTACCTGAGTCTTCCCAAATAATTCCCTTTTTCCAGATTTCTAAGCAGAACTATAAAAGAAAGAGATGGATTGATAACAACCACCTCCTCCTCCCCACCTCAGCCTACCAATCCACATCACCCAGAGGCTTGAACCAACCACCTGAGGTTTAATATCTCAAAGTGTATGTTCTAAGTGCCTGAAGGTTGTGATGTGGAAAGATCTGAAAACAGTGGCATTGCTTTCATAAAACCCCTGAGAAAAAAAAAAAACAAAAACCCAAGCCAGTAAAACAGAGAAAAACCCAAAACAAAACAAAATAGCAACATCCAACACACACCCCCCGGAAAAAAAAAACCCAAACAACCAAACCAACCAAACAAAAAAACCCCACAAACAATAAAGGGGAGGTGGAACAAGAGAATTAGAGATATATTTGATTAAAATACTTGGAATGAAAGAGGAAAGAAGCTGAAACACAAATCAAGAGGATGTGGGACAACAGTGGTGAATAAGGAAGCTGGGGAGGAAACACTGCATGGGAAACCACAATTGCTAGGTGGTGACCTCTATCACTCCAACCAGCACCAAAGAGTTGAACAGAAACCTCTTGAGACATGTGGTGCCAAACATGTAGTAAAACCCCAAGAGCTTTGCTCCAGAAAAGCCAGAAAATTCGATTTAAAATCTGCATTTCTTCAGCTGACTTCCCAAAAGGCCTCTGCTCATTTTATGAAGAGCTTTTTAGTTTAATTCTTCAGGTCTCAGAGTTCTTTCTTGTAATACTTATTCTCTGGTGTCCTCTTTTCTTCTTGTAGTGCAAAGGACTCAGCACCTTAGGACAGCAAAGATTTGGCTTGTGTGCTCTAGTGGTTTCATATATTTGTATTTTGTGGGTTAAACTTCCTCAGCACACTCAGCTTGAAGTCTGCCAGAGGTTGATTTTCATGTAGGTTTTTTTTTTAATATAAATATCTATAAGCTAAGCACAAAATTCAAATGCAACAATGCCAAGCTGACTGCAGAGGGGAACCCATTTCCTCCTAGGATGTGTGCATGCTCCAGCATACTAAAGACTGCAGCTTCTTTATCAATTCCAATACCATTTCTCATCTTCCAGTGAAATCTGAGCTGAATGTTCTCCCATTCTGGAGATTTTACAGTTCATGCATTTCTGTATGTATTAATTAAATCTCTCATTTTCTAGCCGAGTCTCAGATTTGGATCTGGTGTTTTTCCAGCTTATTCAACATTACCCTTTTGATTGGAAAGAATAAATGTATTCCTCGAAGAAGAGAATCCTGCCTTAAATATTCATCTTTTTAAAAAGAAAATCGTGGTTTAATTACATTTTCTTCTCTTTGCTGCCACACCATAATTAATCCTTTATCCCGTTCCAGCCTCGGTGCATTGTTTTAGGAAGTCAAAGGGCATTAACCCAAGAGTAAAATAGAATCTCAGATCAGCAGGAAATTAATCTCTTAGTGATGTGGAGCTGTGGCATTTTGGTTCTTGTCCTGAGATTTCAGGCACCCTAGATGAAGTACCAAACTGGCGTTAGATGATGCTCAGTCTTTGCACTGCACAGTGCCAGCAAGAGGCATTTCTGTCCCTTGAATTCTCTCTGGGCAGCTGGGAAGTGGTTGGAAAGATTTTGTACTTCCAGAGTTGTTGCTTTGAGTCATAGAAAGAATGAAACAATGCACTGGGTTGGAAGGGACCTCTAGAGATCATCTAGTGCAGCCCCCCTGCAGTAAGTGGGGACATCCCAGAGGTATGGTGAAGGCCCCATCTCTGAAGAGACTCGAGGTCAAACTTTATGGGACCCTGAGCAACCTGATCTAGCTGGAGATGTCCCTCCCAACCTGATTCTATGAACCCCAACTAGATCAGGTTTCTGAGAGCCCCATCAAACCTGACCTTGAATGTCTCTGGGGATGGTGCCTCCACCACTGCCCTGGGCAACCTGTTCCTGTTCCACCACCCTCATGGCAAAGAACTTCCATTTATTACTTCTCTCATCGTTCCTGCTGTTAGACAGCAGATTTGTTTGTTCTTCATCTGCTACATGTCTTGCACATCAGTCTGACCAGGAACAGAGAACTGCTGCTGTAGTTCCTAATGCCAGTCTCAGACTCAGCTTCAGTGTCAGAGGTTACACTTGCTTTAAGACAACAGTCCCATAGAATCATAGACTTGTTTCATCTGGGAAAGACCTTTAAAATCCTGTAGTCCAACCATTATCCAACTCTAACAAATCTGGTGCTAAGCCATGTCCATCAGCACCACATCCCTGCCTCTTTGAAACACCTCCACAGATGGAAATTCAACCACCTCTCTGGGCAGCCTCTTCCAGTCTTTGTGAGCCCTCTTACTCAAGAAGTCCCTTCTAATATTCTAATATTTTCTCCAAACTGAACAACCCCAGTTCCCTCAGCTGCTCCTCACCAGACCTGGTCTCCAGACCCTTCACCATCTCCCTTGCCCTTCTCTGGATCTGCTCCATCACCTCAATGTCTTTCTTAGCGAGGGCCCCAAACTGAACCCAGTTCAGTTTTATGGTAGAAGTATAAAACCTTCTCAGTGTGGGACCTTGCTCTCAGAGATACAAACTGTTTGTACACATCCACTGCTACCCATGGATTTCATCCTATCCCTCCTCCCTTTCCCTGCCTTTCCCTATTTGCCTCAGCTTTGGCCAGTTGGGCTTTTGAAAGCACAGACATCACATGTTGACCTTAATCAAGTTATGATTGTTGGTCCCTAGGCAACCAGCATCTTCCAGACTAGTGATTAAATTATCTTTATTCATCATAATGAAGTCCAAACTAATTACCTTATGTACAGTACACTCTGTACCTCATATCAGTACAACTTTTAGGGGAAAAAAAAGGGTTTTTTTTCAATAACCATAGAATTTCTTTGGTTGAAGAGACCCATAAGATCATGGAGTCCAACTGTCAACCCAGCAGCACCACAGCCATCAAACCATGACCCAGAGTGCCATATCCACAGATTCTTGAGCACTTCCAGGCATGGTGACTCCACCACCTCTCTGGGCAGACTGTTCCAGTGCCTCGCTCTTTCACTAAAGACATTTTTCTGAAGATCCAACCTAAATCTCCCCTGTCACAATTTCAGGCCATTTCCTCTCTTTCTATCACCTGATACCAGAGACAATGATACTTTATACTGGCTGGAATGCCAGCACAAGCATCCCAAACTGAAGTCTCTAGGTAAGGAAAACAAGAGGACATTTTGCACACACAGCAGATCTGTCTCTCATTCCCTTTCCTTGAACCTCCTTAGCATGTGTTAGGACACCTATGAGTAAGATCGTGCTAGTTTGAGCTACTCACCACCACAAATGTACCAGCAATGTGCTCCTTCCCTACCATCCATCCCAAGCTGTCCTCAGAATTCTGTAGCCAGAAATTAGCATTCCTCTCAAGCAAATTGTCTCTCAGGAATGTAATTATAAGTGAGAATTTTCCATTGCCTTTGTTTATGTCTCGGATTTGGAGCTTACAGCAATTAAAAATTGATTCTGGCAGGATCTTTTTCTGCTAAATTATTTTATGCTTCCAAGAGGTGGAATAAATACTCTGCACAGAGTTCTGTTCCTCTGCAGCTAAGCTGCTTCCATTTCTTGTGCCAACTCACTCCAACATAGCCTGCATATCTCTCCATTGCAGATTGTGGTGCTGAGAACCCAACCTGTTGCAGAGATGGTAACTCTGGCTCTAGCACTGAGAGTTGCATGATTCAGAAGTGACTTTGTGTAAGTTTTGCTGTTCTGTGGACAATATAGAAATGTCCAGGATGGGGATAGCATTCTGAAATTGTGAGTTTTGAGGGCAAGTGTGGAGTCTGGGAAAGAACAAGCCCAGGTGTCAGTATAGATTGGGGACTGACCTGTTGGAAGGCAGCGAAGGGGAAAAGGATTTGGGGGTCCTAGTTGATGGGAGGTTGACCATGAACCAACAGTGTGCTCTTGTGACCAGGAGGGGCAATGCCATTCTGAGGTGTATTGGAAGGCCTGGGGCTAGTAGGTCAAGAGGTTCTCCTGTCTCTCTACTCTGCCCTGGTGAGGCCACATCTAGAGTACTGTGTTCAGTTCTGGGGCCTCCAGTTCAAGAAGAACACAGAACTGCTTGAGAGAGTCCAGCACAGAGCCACAGGGATGATTAAGGGAGTGGAACATCTCTCTTGTAAAGAGAGCCTGAGGGAACAGGAGCTGTGCTGCTTGGAGAAAAGGAGACTGAGAGGTGACCTCACCAATGTTTATAAATATGTCAAGATGAGTGCCAGGAGGCTGGAGCCAGCTCTGCTGGGTGATGCCTGATGACAGGACAGGGGGCAATGGGTGGAAGCTGAGGCATAGGAAGTTTCATGTAGAAATGAGGAAGAATTTTTTTACTGTGAGGGTGACAGAAGACTGGGACAGGCTGCCCAGGGTGGGTTGTGGAGTACTCCCTCTCTGGAGATATTCAAAATCCACCTGGACGTGTTCCTGTGTGATCTGGTTTAGGGGATCCTGTTCTGGCAGGGGGGTTGGACTGGATGAGCTTCCAAGGTCCCTTCTATCCCCTGCCATTCTGTGATTCTGTGATCGATGTGGCTAAATGTGATACCACAGTAGATGAGTGAGATCTTAGATGAGGTCCTGCTCATGAGTAACACCATTTCTTGTTTACCTTCTGGAGTGACAGCTTATAGATCTCATCATCTGAGGTCCTGGTCCCCCATTTCCTCCATCCTGGTTCCTCTGGGATCAGTTATTCCCATTGCAACACACTTCTGGTAAAGTCCTACAATTTGGGGCTCTACTCAGCCACTTCTGGCTGGATAATTAGCTGAGCAGACCTATATACTGATCTGTCCCTTGGCCAATGCATTTTGTATCTCCTTCCAAAGGCAGAGAACACCATGAGGTTCATCTCAGGTATTTCTGACCATCCCACCCTGTAATTCACCACAGATCTTATGAACATCTCTCCTGAGGAGATTTGCCATCCAGATTTTGATGAAGTCAGAATGCTTATCCCAGCTGAACCCTGAGTGCTGGTAAAACTGCTGTCTGCCACCAAAGACCTGCCACCACATAAGCAGGCTGAGCAGGACCCGAGTGATCCCTCACTAATAGAACACTTGAGCACCTCCCCTGATGATTTTTATTCTGTAGGTTTTCATCCTCCTTGCAGTGTGTATCCCTTTTTCCCACCACACCACTTCCAGCAGTGCTTCCGAGCTTGCATCAACACTGCTTGGGGAAAGTGAATGGAGAATGCAATGTGCAATGTCTACCTTTCAAAACTCATCGAATACCAGAACAACCTTTGCCCCAAGAATGGTGGCTTCACAGCACCAATTCTCTCAATGCTGAGTGGCACCTTCTGGAAAGGGAATTTCAAAGCTCTAATGCATCTTTAGAGCCAAAAACCCAAACAAATTTAAAAAAAGAAAATAAAAGAAAAAACCCCAGCCAACTAAAATGATGCTTTGCGATAGAAACCCAGTGTGGTGGAGGTTGGAAGGGACCTCTTGAAGATCACCTAGTCCAACACTCCCGCTAGAACAGAGTCACCTGCTGAGCAGCATCTTCCAGAACAACCCAGCAGCATGCCTGGGGTCCCTTCCAACCCGAAGCAATCTGCGAATCTATGAATCGGGTCCCCCGCCCACTCCTGCTAGATCCGTTCCGTGTCTTTCCGTTTCCACTCCGGTCCGCCGCAAGGCAGGTGGAGGTGTGGGAGCGCAGGCTCCGCTCCGCGTCNGCCGGCGGCGGCGCTCAGCGCGGAGGGGCACGCCGAGCCCCTGTGCCCGGGGCGGGGGAGGGAGCACCGATGCCCGGGGAGGGGGTGGAGTAATCGTCCCTGGAGGGGCTTAAAAGCCGCGTGGATGTGGTGCCGAGGGGACGTGGTTCGGTGGCAGTGTCTTAGCTGTAGTCGTGGGATTGTGAGCTCTAGACTTGATGATTTCAGAGGTCTTTTCCAACCTCCGCATTTCTGTGACTTTAGGTCTTCTAGCAGAACGAAGCTGCGATGGGTGTTGCGAGTCTGCTGTCTGCTGTTCGGGGGTCACTCACCTTGTCTTGATGTGCCTTGAGCCCTGCGGTGGGCTTCGGTTTAAGCGGGTGGAGTTGGGAACGGGTGGGGAGATAGAGAAGTGGCTTAAAGCGAGGCAGCGTGGTTTAGATCCGCTGCTGCTGCAAGCCACCTGTAAGTTTTTGTGTGGTTTTGTCTAAACTGGGTGTACAAGGAGCAGTTGGTCAGCAGTCTTGTTGGTAATGTCTGCTTCCCGATGCAGCTAGCCGGGCACTGCCTCATCGACTGACAGAGGGAATCAGAAAAGCAAATGACAGTATTTCATGTCACTAGAGCATCTTAATGTCCTGCTTTAATGTATTTCTAAGCTAGAGCAAGCATAAGGTGCTGTAATTCTGGTGTATTAATTTCTGTTGCGGCTTCAGCAAAGGTTCCCTTGTGTCCCCGTAAGGAATCCATTCGGTTTAAGGTTAGAAACACCCAAAGCTTGCTCTCTGTCTTTCAGTATTTAGGTGGGAGTGCTTGCTGCAGCTCGATAACAAAGCCTGCACATGGCACTATGCCTTCAGATGCTGCTAATACTGTTCTGTGGTTGGTTGTTATAATAATAATGATTGTAAAGGCTGTTGGTAATGCACATGTTGATGGTGTTAATTTAGACCTCCTGGGAAGTATTCAATTCACACCACCTAATGAGATGTAAAGCCAGTCAGTGAATGAGCCTTTGCATGTTGTCTCTTTCCATCATCCCTCTCCACCCAGCGCAGTGTCCGTTTGTCAGGGTGTCTGTCATTACCTGCTGAAGGAGACTTTGGATCAGCAAGTCATAGGAACTGCAAAAATAAGCACACTGAGGATGCCTGGCATGTGGTATTCCACATCCGATCTGAAAAGCAGCAAAGGTTCAGTTGAAAGGTGCACCTGAAACCTGAGACTGGCAGGAGTGGGAAAGTAAGTGTGCTTCCTTGCTGCTGCTCAGGGAGGGAAATTTGTTGGCCGGCATCAAACCACACCTCTCTCTTTCATCCCCAGTGTATTTGTTAAACAGGGGAGAGGTTTTGGCTTCCAGATCACGGTGTAATGCTTTTACATCTCATTTCGTATGGAATCAGGATTTCCACTGCCTAGGGGTTTAAGGGCTTTCTGCAGGTCGTTGCAGGTCTTCACCACTCTAAAGTGTATGAAGGCTTCTTTTAAACCAAAGACAGTGCTCTCTTTCTAGGTGATTTCACTGGTCCACAGTAGTACTGATACAGTGCAGCCCTACAGCGGTGGAGGTGTGCAGTACTTTCCACACCACCAGTGGAGACACTTCATTACCTTGCCAGGCTGCAGCCTTAAACTGAGCTGCAGGAGAAGGTCATTTGTCCTACAGTGAGTAGTTCAGCACTGGGACTCACTGGCACAGGATGCTGGGGAGGGGGCCAAAATCATTAATGGTTTCTAAAAAGGTTGGATGCGTTCATAGGAGGTAGCTCTAAACAGAAGAGGCAAGATGCAATCTTAATCTCAGAAAGGCTTGCCTTGTTTATGGGAAGCTGAGAAGGTGTTCTGGGAGAGGATCATTTGATGTGCTCCATGCTCTTACACTACTTGTGAATCAACTTCTTTTTGGAAGAGAGAAGAATGAACTAGAGAAGTCATTGATCTAGGTAATGTGGCTGTTAAATTTTTATGATAATTTGAGATTGTGCACTGAACAGCAATACTTTTCAGGAGTGAATGTATTGCTCAGAAGCATGTTCCAGCAGAGGAAATACAAAAGAATCCTTCACATGTGCATACTTGCAACAAAGAAAAGAGGCAAAAGCCTTGAGCCTTTCATGGATCAACCCCATCATTGACTTTGAGGTGTAACAGAGGCTGCTCAGATACCAATGCTCAGCTTCAAAATGTGAAGCATACAAAACAGGGGGGGAAAAAATCATAAAAGAAATAGCTTCTAAGAAATGAAATTGATTCTTTTCCCCTGCGCTGTCCTACAGCATTTTCCCGGTAGTTCAAATAAATGGTGGTTTTCAGTGCTACAGAGCTGGGCTGGCATTGTCTGTGCAAGAAGTGGATGTTTTGATCAGCAGAAAAAAATAAATTCCAAACGAAGAAGTGAAGCAAGCAGGGTGAAAATGCTGGAGGAGAAACGACCTGCATTCTCATCCTTGCTGGTACCCTGTTTTTCATCTGCTTGATGTTTTCAAGCTTTTGATAACTGGATTAAAATTTCCACTGCTTAAAATGGTGTCAGCTTGCACATCTTCTGAAAACTGTCAGTTCCCTCTAGACTTAGATGTGGAATTGCACTGGAATCTAGCACTGCAGGTGTAACAGCCATGGGTTTCTTTTCAGTTAAATAGGTAAGAAAGATTATGTAGGACTGATGCAGTTTTATGTTTTTGTGATATGATTCTAAAACCATACAGCAGCTTGGGCCGGAAGGGACCTTAAAGATCATCTTGTTCTAACCTCCTGCCATGGGCAGGGACACCTTCTATTCAGCCAGGTTGCTCAAGGCTCCATCCAACCTGCCTTTGAACACTTCTAGGCTTGGAGCCTCCACAGCTTCCCTGGGCAACCTCTGCCAGTGCCTCACTACCTTCATGGCGAGGAACTTCTTCCTAAAGTCTCATCTAAATCCAGCTTCTTCCAGTTTGAAGCCCTCACCCCTTGGTCATGTCACTCCATGCCTTTGTCAGAAGTCCTCCACCTGTAGCCCCTTCAAATACTGGAAAGCTGCTAGAAGGTCTTCTCATTTAGTATCTTTGTGATGCTAACCACCCCTAAAGGTGGTTTCTTACCCAACAGATTGCAGACCTTCACCTTTTTAATTACAAACCAGAACTTTTCAGAATAGAAGCAGTTAATATAAAGCATTTGGGTATGTGAAGCAAATGGCCTTACTGGAAAATGATTTGCCAGTTTTAGGTGCATATCTCATGAATCTTCAAAAGGTTATTTTTAGTTGCATACCATGAATCTTCAAAAGGTTATCCTAGCTTTTTCACTGCCTCCAAGTGAGACAGTGAGCTGAGGGAGGAAGGATAGGGAATGTCAGCCTGCCCACTCTGATGAGACTGCAGCTTTATTAAGGTATTTGAGGGCAGTGATATCCCTAGCACGCAAGGCGTGGTCTGAGGATGTTTGCAGAGAGTCACAGCAGGACACCCATTAAACTGCAAAGTAATCAGATTGAAAGGACCTTATTTTAATAGCATTTTAACAAAAGCACAGTATAAGTAAATGCATTGGAGAGTGGCCAAGACATGTTATGTTTGACTACAAGCTGCATAAGTCTTGCTTGACTGTTTTTTTTTAATTATTTTCTTTTCTGGCCTGACAAAGCATTTGCAGTTCCATTGCAGCCAGCTTCCACAGGACACAAAGGCACATTTAGGCTCCATGAATGAAACTGCATTTTGCTCTGGGGTAATAATGTTGCCTCTCTGTACCTGTTTTACAGCCTTCTCTAAGGGTTACAAAAGGTGCTGCAAAGTTTATTTATGATGAGCGCAGATCACAGAATGACTGAATTGTTTTGGTTGGAAAGGACCTTTAGTAGTGAGTCCAACCATTCTCTAACTCAGCCAAGGCTGGTGCTAAACCATGTCCCTCAGCACCACATCTCTGCAGCTTTTTGATACTTCCAGGGATTAAACCACCTCCCCGGGGAGCCTGTTCCAAAGGTCAGGAACCTTTTCAGTCAAGAATTTTCTCCTTGTATCCAAGCTAAACCTCCCCTGGTGCAACTTGAGGCCATTTCCTCTTGTCCTGTCACTTGTTACTAGAAAGAAGAGACTGACACCCACCTGGCTGCAGTCTCCTTTCAGGGAGTTGTAGACAGTGAGAAGGTCTCCTCTAAGCCTTATTTCCTCCAGACTGAAGTACCTCAGTTCCCTCAGCAGCTCCTCACAAGACCTGTTCTTCAGACCTTTCACTGGCTTTGCTGCCCTCTCTGGACCCGAATCCTGCTGAAATACAGTGTCCCAGATCAATCTGAGGATGTTCTGCCCACAAGAACAACTCCCATTTTTTCACAGTAATATCTCTGATGATAAATTATGGTTATTTAACCAGTAATGTAGATTTGTGGGTTTGTTTTTTTTTTTTTTGAAAGAAAATTTCAGCTATACCATTTCTTCTTCTCCTTCACCATCCAGTTCCTCCAACTGTTTAGAGCCTATCTGCAGACAAAGTGTAGATGAAACACTTCATATTTTCTTCTGGACAAAACACTTGGTGGTAGGTGATCCTGCTTTGGCAGGGGGTTTGGACTTGGTCTCTGGAGGCTCCTTCCAACCCCTAGCATTCTGTGATTCTGCTTTCCTCCTGCTGCTCTTGCATCACATGAGGAGGATAGATGATGAAGCTGGGAAAAAATAGTGGTTCTTGAAGGTAACTGTCAGATACTTCTCAGACAGTTTTGCCTTGAGAACTGCTGATATCTGCAGCTTGGGTTACATCAACGTGTGCTGAGCACTTTCCTTCACAATCAAAAGATTTCCCCTACCCTTTTTTGTTTGTTTGTTCTCCCTACATTTGGGATTCCTCATTTAAACATCAGGCTGAGCTTTTTGCCTCTGGTACCCAGGGAGAATGCTGATTTGCCATCTAGAGGAGAAATAAATTGCTACATAAATGTGTGAAATGAGACTATTACAACTCAGAGTTGGTTATAAAAGGGTAATGCATGGAGAAGTGTCTGTCCCTCAGCAAGCCTGTGGGAGTTTTGGTCCCGCTAACGCAGAGCTGTCAGTTTGCTCCCACTGAGGTTCTGCCTCTAGCTGAAAACTTCTCAGGGGCTGCTCTTGAGTGGCAACATTTAAAAATCTTCTGCCAAAATCATAGAGTCACAGGACCAAAGAATGCTTTGGGTTGGCAGGGGACTCTCAAAGTCATCTACATATCATTTACAGTAAGGGTGGTGAGACACTGGAACAAGTTTCCCAGAGAGGTTGTGGATGCCCTCTCTCTGGAGATGTTGAAGGCCAGGCTGGAGGAGACCTTAAGCAGCCTGATGTAGTGGAAGGTGTCCCTGACAGTCAGGAGGGGTGGAACTAGATGATCTTTGAGGTCACTTCCAACCCAAACCATTCTATGAGTCTGTGAATCCACGAAAGTGTGTTGGTAGTCTGGGTGGACTGTGACTTCTGGAAATCAATAGCTTCCTTTCAGTGAGGTTTAAAGTGTTTTCTATTATGTGGAGCCTGACACAGTGACAGAGAGATGCTTAAGCATCTCTGATGCTGATTGAGCTGAACTTTGAGCCGCAAGTAACGTAACAAGATATCCTGTTGAGTACAGGACACAAGAGAACACATGATGATTAATTTCAAAGAGAAAATCCATTGCTAGGGTCAACCCAAAAGCAATTAATGGTTCATTGAATTGAATTGGTGAATTCACCTGTACAGTCTATTAAAATAGCATATGGAGATAATTTAGTACAGCTAGGTTAAGGGTTACAGACTCGCAGAATGGTTTGGGTTGGAAGGGACCTTAAAGATCATCTCATTCCAGCCCCCACTGCCATGGGCAGGGACACCCTTCACTAGACCAGGTTGCTCAAGGCCCCATCCACACTGGCTTTGAATATTTCCAGACTCAGAGCATCCACTGTCTCTCTGGGCAGCCCATTACAGTGCCTCACCATCCTCACCAGAAAGAATTTTCTCCTAATGTATAAGTCAAGCTTCTTGGAAGTCATTGCCTCTCATCCTGTCACTTGATGCCTTTGTCAAATGTCCCTCTTCAGCTCTCCTGTAGCCCACTTCAAATATTGGAGGGCTGCTCTGATGTCTCTATGGAGCCTTTTCTTCTCCTTGCTGAACAACCCCATCTCTCTCAGCCTGTCTGCATAGCAGACATGCTCCAACCCTCTGATCATCTTCATGTCCTACTCTGGAGCTGCTCTAACAGTTTCATGTCCTTCTTGTGCTTGGGTTCCAGAACGAGATGACAGCACTCCAGGTGGGCTCTCAGCAGAGCAGAGGCACAGAATGCCCTCCTTTAACCTGCTGCCCACACTGCTGGGGATGCAGCCCAGGATTTGGTTGGCTTTCTATGCTGGCAGCACACCTTGCTGGCTCATATTGAGCTTCTTGCCCAATACCTTCAAGCTCTTCTCAGGAATGCTCTCTGTTCAGCCTCCACTCAGCCCGGATTTGTGCTTGGGATTGCCCCAGGTGAAAGACCTTGCACTTGCCTGTGTTGGACTTCCTGAGGCTGGCATTGCCTCACCTCTCCAACCTGCCCAGGTTTGTCTGGATGACATCTCTTCCCTCGCGCAGCCTGGTGTTGCTGGCAAACTTGCTGAGGGTGCCTCAGTCCCATATGATAGAGATTTATAAAGGAGTTCCTTGTGTCTAACTACTGAGTGGATGCTCAACCAGGTGGGAAATAACAGAGCATTCTGGTAGTTCAGCCAGAAACTAAGTCAGTGACACAGGCAGTGGCACTGAGCGTGCCCTCAGCAAGTGTTCCGGTGACACCAAGCTGTGTGGGGCAGCTGACAGCTGGAGGGAAGGATCCATCCAGAGGGACCTGGACAGGCTGCAGAGGTAGGCACAAGCCAGCCTCATGAAGTTCAACAAGACCAAGTGCAAGGTCCTGCATCTGGCTTGAGGCAGTCCCAAGCACCAATATAAGCTGGGCAGTGACTGGCTGAGGAGAGGGACTCGGGGGTGCTGGTGGATGAGAAGCTCACTATGAGCCATCAGTGTGCTCCTGCAGCCCAGAGAGCCAATCAGATCCTGGGCTGCATCAAGAGAAGTGTGGCCAGCAGGGTGAGGAAAAGCGATCCTCCCCCTCTGCTCCTCACTGGTGAGACCCCACCTGGAGTACTGTGTCCAGTTCTGGAGCCTCTATTACAAGAGGGATCTGGATGTGCTGGAAGGTGTCCAGAGAAGGGCCACAAGGATGATGAGAGAGGTGGAGCACCTCTGCTATGAGGAGAGACTGAGAGTTGGGGCTGTTCAGTCTGGAGAGCAGAAGGCTCTGAGGTGACCTTAGTGTGCTCTACAGGCAAACTGGGGAGGGCCTTTTTAGGCTGCCAGGTAGTGATAGGACTGGAGGGAATGGAACAAAGCTAGGAATGGATAGATTCAGACTGGATGTTAGACAAAAATTCTTCACCATGAGGGTGATGAGACCCTGGAATGATTTGCCCAGGGAGGTGGTTGAGACCCCATCCCCGGAGCTGTTTAAGGGCAGGCTGGATGAGGCTCTGGGCAGCCTGATCTAGTGTGAGGTGTCCCTGCCCATGGCAGGGGGGTTGGAATTAGATGATCCTTGTGGTCCCTTCCAGCACTGACTGATTCTGTGGTTCTGTGATAAATACCACCCTGTGGCAAAGTGGACTTCTCCCTGGCTACTCCATGGCTACTCTCTTCCCAGAATCACTGAGCCATTGTATTGCTGGGTGTAAATGGGAACACAGAATTGGATCATTGTCCCAAATCCAAGCAGCTGGATTTTTCACCATTTTCAAAGCAAAACTCAAATGATGTCTTGTGTGAATTGTGTTAAGAAATGGTATTTAGCAAATTGAGCAGAAAGGGCTTTGGTTGTGGTGTTGAGACTTTCTTTGTTTGAAGGACATCTTCTCTCACAACAAAATCACTCCAGCACACTGTGTGTGTTTTCTTCTTCTGTGTGCTACTTCAGGCAGAGCTTTCCCACTACCAAAGGAGCAAGAAGAGCTACAGGACTCAACATTTACTGAGAGCCTTGCTGGGCTAGCACAAGTACCCTTAGCTGTGCCTTACTGCTGCTTTGAAGGGCATCTCTGGAAAGCTCCAAGGGAATTCATAACAGGATGTTTAATACATACAATGTTGCACACTCCCACAAACTATACTGCAGATTCTCTTGCATTTCCTTCCTAATGGAACATAACTCACAGTAAATAGATGCCTTGCTCCTCTCTATCTATGGAGCACTGTGCAAGGTTCAGAATTTATTATCACTTTCTGCATCGATCTGCATTTTGAGTCCTGTTAAAAAAAAAAAAAAGTATAGATCAGCAAGAATAGAAAAGGTACTTAGCAAAGATACTCAGTACCTATGTCTAAGGAAAACAGGGTGTGTAAGTGTACAAAGATGTGTAATGGGAGCATTTCCCTCTTCCCTCACTGCTAACCCCTCTCTCTCTCCCCCAGGTCAGTGTGCAACACAGTCCAAGGCAGTCCTTCCACCCACAGTGGTATAGCACAGTACTGTATAGCTTTGTATTGCAGGGCTTGGTGTACTGGTGAATCTGCTCTGCCCTGGAGAGGCCACACCTGGAATATTGGGTCCAGTTCTGGGCTCCCCAGTTCAAGAGAGACAGGGAACTATTGGAGAGAGTCCAGTGGAGGCTACCAAGATGCTGAGGGGACTGCAGCTTCTCTGTGAGGAAGAGAGCCTGAGAGCCCTGGGGCTGTTTAGCCTGGAGAAGAGCAGCCTGGGAGGGGATCTGATCAGTGCTCAGCTAGAGCTAAAGACCAGAGGGCAAGAGGATGGGGCCAGACTCTTTTCAGTGGTGCCCAGTGATAGGACAGGGGGCAGTGGGCACAAACTGGGACACAGGAGGTTCCATCTCAACATAAGGAAAAATGTCCTTGCTGTGAGGGTGCTGGAGCCCTGGAGCAGGCTGTCCAGAGAGGTTGTGGAGTCTCCTTCTCTGGAGAGAGTCCAAACCCACCTGGACATTGTGATCCTGGGCAACCTGCTGTGGGTGACCCTGCTTTAGCAGAGAGGTTGGACTGGATCATCTCCAGAGGTCACTTCCAACCCCCCACCAAGCTGGGATTCTGTCAGTCATTCTAGGATCCTCACAGCGATAGCTTTACAGAAGTAGAAAGCACTTTTGTTTCACCTGTGAAAAACCTGCTCAGGGCTGTAGGATCTTAAACATCTTTTCTTTCTTTTTTCTGTATTCTGGCTGTCATTTTTCTGTAGTCTTGATAAGTGATGCTAAAAGACTGTATAAAAAAGAAATGGCAGAATTGAGCTGTGCTAGACCTCTCCTGGAGTTCAGTAACTTTATGTGCTATTAGCAGTGCTATTGCCATTTGAGATACTCTATAAATCATTTACTGGTAGTGATTACTTACACTGATTAGTATTGTTATGTGCTGCTTATTCATCTTTTACTCATACTCTGCTCCAGCCACAATTTTTTTCCTTGACACAATTTATTTGTGCTTTTTCATTCCTTCTGGGTTGATAGAATAATCTATTTCAACTTGTTGTGTGCTCATTAATGCTGCCTTTTGTCACAAGCCATCTGCTTAAGTAATCTGGGTAGGCAGTTAGAGAGTTATTGCATGAGTGTTCAGCATTGAGGATTTGTGTGCTGCACTGCATCTGTGCCAGAATGGATTCACCTGAATGGTTTGTCTTGCAATCAGAGTCACAGAATGGGTTGGGTTGGAAGGGATCTTAAAGATCCACTTGTTGTAACCCCCTGCCATGGGCAGGGACATCTGTTCCTGCTAGACCAGGTTGTTCAAGGCCCCATCCAGCCTGGCTCTGAATACTTACAGGCTTGGAGTTCTACAGCTTCTCTGGGCAACCTCTCCCACTGCCTCACCAACCTCCTGGGAAAGACTTTGTAATGTCTCATCTAAATCCAGCTTCTTCCAGTTTGAAGCCATTATCCCTCATCCTGTCACTCCCTGCCTTTGTGAAAGGTCTCTCTCCAGCTATCCTAAACACTGGAAGGCTGCTCTAAGGCACCCCTGGAGCCTTTTCTTCTCCTTGCTGACAACTCCATCTCTCTCAGCTTGTCTTCATGGCAGAGATGCTCCAGCCCTCTGATCACTGTTGTGGCCATCCTCTGGATCTTTTCATCTGGAGTCACCAGGCTGTATGGCCAGGGGAGCACACACAGAGGAAAGTTTAAAAAAGGACTATAAGGGGTATTTTTGAAAGTCTTTCATTACAGAAATGCCTCCTAGTAGGGAGCCAGCAGAAGATTGCTGCATCAGATCTGAAAGCAGTAGTACTGATGTTGCTATTACATAATGAGAATTCTGTAATGCTTCTATGACTTTGCAGTAGTTTATGTGCTAGAAGTTAGACAATGCAAAGCAGTTGCTGTGTGCATTTCCCTTTATTTTAAGTAATGTGATTGTCATCTTTTCTTGTTGGCTTTCCTTTGTTATAGGGAGAAAATTGAATTTTAGCTGTGACAGCAAAGACATATTTAATTATAGAATCATTACAGCCACTAGGGAAGGATTTCTAACAGGCTCAAATACACAGGGAAGCACACTCTAATGGCCTAACACCAGAGAATGTTGGTGTGCTGAGCCCCATGGGACCCTCCTCTACTCTGCCCTGGTGAGACCACACCACTTTTGAAGCCTGTATCCTGGTTCCTATCTGGAAGACTTGCCTTTGAACAACCTGGGATTGTTCCCTGTTCTCAGTCCTTGGGGTACCATCTTGCTTTCCTTGTCTCAGTGGGATTTTTCCCACGGGCTTCAAGGGCCAGATGTTAACTCCTGTCCCTGCTAAGCCAGAGAATGGCAGTTTGAAGGGTCTTGGTGTCTCTGGAGCAGCAGTTTCTGGTACAGCACAAACACAGTGCTGCCATGTTCTTACTTCCATTTGCCTTGTGCTACCACTTAAGTAAGGAAGCCAAATTCCTCACTGCCATGCAAATATTATATTAAACACTGCAGAGAGGCTTTGAAATGTTAATCCCTGCTCTAAGGCAGCCAGCTGACAGAGAGCAATGGGCTTGTTCTGGTTGTGACTCAGGTTGTTGCAGCAGGTCCTGGCAGAACTAAACCAGCTGTGAGCGGCCCACAGACTCCTGAGTAGCAAGGGCATGTGCTGTGGTTTATGGGTTTTGGAGTCATTTAACTGGTGGTTTAGAAGGGAGAAAACTACTTGTGGGGCAACTTGGAGAGATGGCAGCCATTCTAGAGAGCAGCAGTGGAGCCCCACACTGTGCTCAGAGATGCTGCCTACCAGCCCGCCCAGCCCTTAGCGGCGAGGTGGCAACTGGCTGAGTTGTAGCAGGCTCTCAGCTGCCCTGGTCCTGGTTGTGGGAACATGCACACTGCTCTTCTGCAGCTGGGGATGGCTGGACTCCTGCCACCACTCACTGCTGCTGGAGGAGGAAAGAAGGGGCATTTTTCCATCTTGAACCAAAGGAACACAGGGTCTTCTGGTGAAGGGATGCTTAGTCTTCTGGCAAAGGGACACTTGGTCTCAAGGTGAAGAGACAGGAAGAGGATAAGAGTGAAAGGGAGTGCGTGGTGGTTTGGCCCTGGCTAGGAGTCCAATGCCCACCAAATCCACTCTATCATTCCCCTTCCCAGATGGACAGGGGACAGGGAAAAATATAACACAAGCCAGTGATAAGAGAGAAGCAATTTAATAATAATGATAAGCAAAGCCATAGACCGCACAGAGATGTCAATCTCTGCTTCCCACCAGCAGGATGATGTTGGGTCTGGGGAAGCAGACCTATGTGTAATGGTTCCCCTGGAGGGCCATGGACAAATCCCCACACTGCCTTCTTTCACTTCAATCTTATGTCTGAGCTGACATCACAGGGCATGGAATATCCCCTTGGCCAGTTTGGGTCAGCTGGCTCAGCTGTGTCCCCTCAGGCTCTCAGGGCAGGGAAATGCTGGGAAAGCACAACCTGTGTGCTCAGCTTAGCAGTAGCTAAAACACAGAGAATCACACAATGTTAGGGGCTGGAAGGGACCTTGAAAGCTCATCCAGCCCAGCTCCTCTGCCAAAGCAGGATCGCCTAGAGTAGGTCACACAGAATGCATCCAGGCAGGTTTTGAATATATCCAGAGAGGGAGACTCCACAACCCCCCTGGGCAGCCTCTTCCAGTGTTCTGCCACTCTCACAGGGAAAAAATTCCTTCTCATGTTTAAATGAAACTTCCTACGCCTCAGCTTTCACCCCTTGCCCCTTGTCCTGTCATTGGGCATCACCCAGCATCACCTGGAGGTATGGAGCATCACCTGGCTCCATACTCCTGGCACTCACCCTTTACATATTTATAAACATTGATGTGGTCACCTCTCAGCCTACTCTTCTCTAAGCTAAAGAGCCCCAGCTCCCTCAGACTCTCCTCATGTTGTTAACACTCAGCTACAGCACTGCAAAGCACAGCACTAGAAAGATGCTTTGAGGAGAATTAACTCCAGCTCAGCCCAAACCCAATACAGAGTGGTCCCAGACTACCATGAGAGACTGGAGAGCAACAGACCAGGGTGAAAGAAGGGGCATTGCTTGCAACAGCTTCAGCTGGGAGAAGTGATGCTGGTGATGACTGTGCCTCTAACTTAACTTTTGCCTTTTCTTCTTGGGGAAAAGATTTTATTTTTTTTCCCCCCTGGCCTTTTGTTCTGTGATGACTCCTTGACGCCAGCCTTTCATTTTAATGATAGCATAGCAGTGAAAGAGAGTCACAGCAAGGCCTGAAGGATTCCACCCCTAATGAAACGTAAAGAAACCTGGCAGGGTCTGACACTGACACATTCTCAGTCTCCTAAGAGAGGGACACTTGGGAACTGGGCTGCAGGAACCAAGTACTCAGACCAGCCGTGCTTTCCAAAGCAGCAAGTTGTTTTCATTTATCTTTGTCTTTTTTTCCTCCTTAACTTCACATAGAAATTGGGAAGATTGACCAAGATATATATAAATACAACACCCCAGGGTTCACTGGCTGCCTATCCAGAGTACAGTTCAACCAGATCGCTCCGCTCAAAGCAGCTCTGAGACCTACCAACGCCTCCTCCCACGTCCACATCCAAGGAGAACTGGTGGAATCCAACTGTGGAGCATCTCCACTCACCATCCCACCAATGTCTGCCGCCACGGACCCATGGCATTTAGACTCAGGTAAGCTGGGGTCATGGCTGGGGAGAGCAGTTCAGAGGAGAAGCATCCACCCTCCGCAGGGACGGACAGAAGGAGGTGGATGTGATTGATGGATGACTGCGGGGCTGTGATCGCAGCAGGAAATGCAGAGGTGGAATGACAGAGATTCACCTCCGCTTCTAAATGCAGTACCAGGATCACTTCTGTGCTCTCTTTAATATCCTGCTTCATCTTTTGTTTCCCTAAGTCTTACAGCCACTGGAATGCTGAGTTCTGACCTAACTGCTGGGGTAGCACTTTGGCTGTGGTGTCGAGTGTGCGGTCAGCAAAAGGCTGCAAGTGCAGATAATAAGATACAGTAGCGTTTCTTATGCTGTAACCTCTGTGAGGGAGGGCATTGTAGTCAGCTTCATCCAGAAGAAGAAAAAAAAAAAGTATATCTCATTTTAGGTGTAAATATATAAAGTGCTGCTTTGTTTGCTGAAATGTTGCTTTTCTCAGACCCTGTTTAATGGGAAATGCCATTAGCTATGATTGCTTTCAGCTCATGCTGAAAATGCTGGAAAGCAACAATTTGCTGATCCCAGCAGTTTCATCCTGCTTTGTGCCTGACAGTTTGGGAAAGCATACATTGTGCCTACATTTGGGGTTGCTTTATTTATTTTTTTCCCTCTGTTTTGTTTTCTGAGTGTCGTTAAAATACTTTAAAAGTAACAAAACTGTTGCCTTTACAGTTTGGAGGGTCTGGGGTACGTTGTCTCCTCTCTTGTGTTTTGCCCTCATTCTGATTTCACTTGTAGCAGTGTAAATTAAAACCTCTTCTGGTGAAGCTGATGGGTTTACAGTGGTATAAAAGTGAAATGCCAGAGGAAGAAATGGGTCCATAATGCTTTGAATATTGATTAGTCTTTGCCTCTGTGTTTGGGGGTGCATCTCTCTGCCATTTTTTGTGGGAGGAGACAGGTACATGTGTCTCAGAAATATGTGCCAAGGTCATACCTTTGGGCTTTGGATTTATTTATTTTTCCTTACAACATCAAACAATTCCTAGCAGCACTTCCTTTCATCTCTTCTTCATCAGAGAAGTAGCAACATGGATTTGTAAGGAGAGGCAGATATTCCAGAGCTGATGGTCTCAGACATCTCTACAAGAAGTATCATGCTCTAAACCCTGTCATTTCCTCCTTACTGCCATGCCCTTGAAAGATTTCAGTATGTCTTTTCTCTGTTTATAATATGTGATCTCCTACTTGATTGTCTTTTTTCCATCACAACTTAATAGTCCATTTCTCCTCTGAAATTAATAGGTCACTTTGTACCTGAAGGTTGTGTTCCATGCCCCTGCTTCTATAAAAGCACATTTCCTGAAGGATAACTCCCTGGCTCATGTCTTTTAAAAGCGTGCCATAAACTTCCTGAGGATGTACAGCTGCTGTGAGCCCTATGCAGCTAATTGGCTTTGGTTGTTAATTTTGGTTGGTTTCTTTTTCCTACAGATAATTTGACTGCAAACTAGTAAAAGAAGAGGGTGGGATTTATTCAAGATAGTTGAACCAGTAGCTGCTGGTGTTAAAAGAGGGAGACCCTGTTTGACCTTGCTGTGTGCTGCTATGCCTGCCCTTGTGTTGTCCTAGTCTGTCCTTGGAAACCTCAGCTGAGTTGATGCAGCTTTGCTCACCTGCCAGACTACAAATTTACACATTTTGCTGGAGATTAATTGTAGTATTCAGTCATGAAGCCAGCCTGAAGGGTACCAGGGAACACACAACATACAATTAGGTTAGCTCATGCTGTCTGTTAGCTTCTGCCCAGTAAAAAAACTCCTTGCCATAGATGGATTTGACTGTTTTGGTCATGAGCAACCAGAGTGCAAGTGACCACCCTTTGGTTTTGGTGTTGAGAAGCTTTAGTAGGACTGGGAGCTAAGGACACATCCTCTTGTCAGCTCTAGTGCTCTTCAGCACTAGAGGGAAAAGGATTAGATTGCTTTGCTGCAGACTGTACAACCTAGCACACAGAGGACCTTGTTCACTACTAAATTAAAAATGTTTGCTCTTCGTGTGATCGTGCATTACCAAAATGGCAGTTTGCAACTTTGCTGTTTCCAAAACGCTGCTTAGAAGACTTTCTAACACAAACTGTGTTGAAAGAAGAAAAATCAGAGGTATAAATAATAGTGCCCATTGGCTCCAGAGCTGGAACAGTCTGAGGACCCTCAGTGTGAATTTAACTAAAACAGCTGAAGGAGCAAAGACAAAAGGCTCTTCTGAAATTCACAGAAACATTTATAGTGGTGCCGAAGCAAAATCCTTGCAGGCTCTGCCACAAAGAAATGGTGGCAAAGAACATGGCTTTGAAAGCAGCCATTGCTAGGTCCTTGTTTTTATCTGTAATTTTTATGTCACCTACTTAATTTTAAATAGATTTTAACAAAACAGAAGAGTTGAGGATGAGTGAGTTTGTAGTGAAAAGAGAAGATGAGGAAAAAACTTGTGGCAAGTATCTTATGGTTTAAATCTCTTTCAGGGCATACTCCTCACTCACTCCAGTTCATATTTTAAGTGTAAATGTATAGCTCTGCTTCTCAAATGCTGTGGAATTAAACTTTGAGGACTGGAAAATGTTGTAGATGAGGATCAAAGATAAGTGTCTAAATAGGACAGATGCACCAGAAGGCAAATGTAATGACATTTCACCTCTGAACTGCAGTGCTGGATAAGACCTTACAGTTAATTACTAAAATGTCAAGCAGGTTCTTCCTGGTGGGTGACCTACACGAACTGTTTGCCTTGAACTCTTCCATGCAGCTGCTGTGTGGACACCTCTTGCCTAGCTGTCAAGCATTTTGGATGCTCTAAGACTGAGGCTGAAGGGAAAACCATAAAGACACATCAGTCACTTGCAGCTAGAGAGAAGTTCAGGGATTTATCAGTAAGAAACCCTGTTGATTTGCTTCCCAGAAAAATGGGCCAGGCAGTTTCTCCATTCATTGTGTTGCACTTTCACTTAGCCCTGAATTCACATATGGCAGAATCACAGAATAGTTTGTGTTGGAAGAGACTTTAAAGTTTCTACCCTCCTGCCATGGGCAGGGGACACCTTCCACTGGACCAGGTTGCTCCAGACCTTATCCAACCTGGCCTCGAACACCTCCAGGGAAGTGGTGTCCATGATCTCCCTGGGCAGTCTGTTCCAGTCTCCTCACCACACTTACTGTGAAGGATTTCTTCCTAACATCCAGTCTAAATCTGCCCTCCTAAAGCTTTCATCCATTGCCCCTTTGTCCTATCACTACAAGCCCTTGTTATAAGTCCCTTCTCAACTTTCTTCAGGTACTGGAAGGCTGCTGTAAGGTCTATCTGGAGCCTTCTGCTCTCCAGGCTGAACAACCCCAGCTCTCTTACCCTGTCCCAATAAGGGAGGTGCTCCGGCCCTCTGATCATCTTCATGGCCTCCTCTGGACCCACTCCAGCAGTTCCATGTCCTCCTTAGGCTGGATGCACCAGAACTGGATTCAGTACTCAGATGGAGTCTCATGAGAGCAGAGTAGAGAGGAAAAATGTGCTTCACATTTACAATGATTGTTCTTTTTTCATTTCTTTGTCACTATAAAAGTGTGACTTCCCTTCTTTCCCAGCCCTGACTGGCATTTCACCATGCTGCTGGGACGTTATCTTAAAACCATTGTCTTCAGCAGGGGAGTACTCTTAAAATGCATACCCTTTTCCTGTTGCCATGGCAACCCTTTTTTGGTGGTAATGAAGCACAGGAATTCAACAAGTCATTCTTTTCTAGAATGTGACTTTCTAGTCATGTACAAAAAAAATAAAAACACACCTCATTAATCAAGATGTAACAAATCATCCAGTTCGTGTCAGACAATACAGCTTGCTTTGATTACATCAAAAAGAGTGTAGAAAGGGGGAAAAAAAGAGGAGAGATAGATAGAGATATATATCTATAGTACCATCATATCTTACCTGAGGTATTAAAAAAAACCTAGGGTGATCAGCTCTAAGTGCAACTGTTCTCTGTCAAGTCTGTTGCTAAACCATGAGCCTCAGCACATCTCTGCCTCTTTGAAACACCTACGGGGTGGGGGTTCAATCACCTGGGGAGCCTGTTCCAGCAGCTGAAAACCCTTTCAGTCAAGAGGTTTCTTCTACTCTTCAAACTAAACCTCTCCTTCTGCATTTCCTCTCATCCTGTCACTTGTTCCTAGGGAGCAAAGACCAACCCACACTTAGCTCCAGTATGTCTGGCACAAACATTGCATGAAAACACCCAACTCTGTCATCAACATTAAAACAGCTGCTTGCAAGATTAATCATGGAATCATAGAATGCATCATGTTGGAAGGGAACCCCAAAGGTTCCCAAAGGCAGAGTCATCTTTAGCTAGATCAGGTTGCTCAGGGCCCCATCAAGCCTGAACTTGAATGTCTCCAGGGATGAGATCTCCACCACATCTCTGGCCAGCCTGTTCCAGTAAAGAACTTCCTCCTGATGTCCAACCTAAATCTACTCTGCCCTAGAATATTAAGTCCCTTTTTATTACAAGTTCATCCCTCTTCCTTTAACAAGTGATGGCAGGAGAAGATGGAGAGAGCACTTAAAAGTGGGCACCTGAAGACAGTGAGAGGTTTGAATACTGTCAAGCCAAAGACAGGAGCTTATTTCTGAACTAAGAGAAAGTGTCACTTCAGTGTTACTGGTGGCAGTGCCTAAGGTCACCTTCCCAATGCAGACACCATCAGTTGGGTTGCCATCCCACACTCAGAAGCCAGAGTGGGAGCAAAAAGCTGTGTTGCATGTCCCACTGGTATGGATGTGGCTACAGAGATGGGAATCAGCTCTTGTCAAGGCCTGGTTAGAAATGGCACAACTGGAAGCAAGGATGAAAGGCTACTTGCTGGAGGGCAGCAGTTCAGCCCTCATAATGGTCTGAGGTTACAAACAGAGGGGCAAAAGGTTCTTCTCTTGACCACAGGCTTTGAGAGGGTTCTGGATGGATCAGTGGAGGCAGCGCTCATCCTCTCCTCTGAGGGACTGAGAGGGAGCCGAGTCACTTCTCCAGGCTTCCTGCAAGGGACAAGTGAGCCTGAGCAGCAGGGATGAAAGAGGTGGCACTGCTTTTGTTCATGATGCAGCCTTACACATCTAAATTTGATCTGCTAGGTGTCAGCAGAATCAGAGCCAGAGATGAGGCCAGCTGCTAGAATAAAACATCACTCCTCCTCGGGAGCATAGTGACCAGGAGTAGTTGCCTGTACTGCAGTCAGAGAATGACATCAGATTGTCTTTTTGAAGCTGCTGATCAGTCCAAGTGCTTGGGTTTTTTTTTAATTAACATCACATATAAACAGTGGGAGGCTCTCTGTCCAACAGTAACCTACTTTAATCTTTATTAAGAGACAAAGCATGGCCTTGCAGCCTGCTCTGCAGGCCAACACATTCTTCCACTGCATGATTCTGGTGCATTTCTGTGATAGTTTCCCCTGCAATCATCTCATATTCTCTCCAGTGCTTCAGATGTCCATGGCCTTAGCCTGAGTTGTTTTCAGACAGGAAGGTAGCATTTTTTCAGACAGGCAGGGAGTAAATCTAACAGAAACTCACAAAGCACAAAGTGTGGAGGGGAGCTGTAACCATAAGGCAGCAGCGTGCTCCTGGAGCCAAGAAGGCCGATGGTCTCCTGGGGTGCATTAAGAAGAGTGTGACCAGTGGATCAAGGGGACTTGTCCTCTCCCTAACCTGACTTGGTGAGGCCACAGCTGGAGTGTTCTGTCCAGTTCTGGGCTCCCTAATTCAAGAGAGACAGGGAGAAGAGTCCAATGGAGGCTACAAAGATGCTGAGGGGACTGGAGCATATCTCTGAGGAGGAGAGGATGAAAGCCCTGGGGGCCAGAGAGAGGGGATCTTCTCTGTGCTGACCAATAGCTGAAGGGTGGAGGGCAAGAGGATGGGGGCAGACTCTTCTCAGTAGTTCCCAGTGATAGGACAGGGCCATTAGGCACAAAAAGAGGGCATAGGAAGGTGCTCCTAAACATGAGGAAAAGGTTCTCTAAGGATGCTGGAGCCCTGGAGCAGGCTGCCCAGAGAGGTTGTGGAGTCTCCTTCTCTACTTTCAAAACCCACTTTGATATGGGGAACCTGATTTAGGTGACCCTCCTTTCATGAGGAGGGTATGATCCCCAGAGGTCCCTTCCAACACCCAGCATTCTGTGGCTCTGTGAACATGAAGGTGTAATAGTTTCTATTTCTCTCCTCCTCCCTGAGCAGCTAACTAGGAAGAGCCTCTGTCTGAAATTTGGCACAATCAGTGCTTCATCCTTGAAGGGCTTAATTATGGTGCTTGAATTACTGTAAATCTCTCTATTGATTAGGCATAAAAAATGCCTCTCAGTCTCATCTAGCTCCTTCACACAATTATGCATAGCTTTCTCTTATCATTAAGAATATATCATTTCAGTGTGAAGTTTGTGACACTGTCTGGTGTGTCAGACAGCTGTCAGACTGCCAAGCTTGTCAATTCTTCTGGCACTCACTGAGGGACCAGCATTGTAGCTGCTGCATGAGCAGTGATTTGAATGTTAATGCTGCTACCTAATGCCAAGGCAAGAAGGTGGCAATATTAAAGTAAAAGAAAAAAGTGTTTTCCACCCTCTGCAAAGACTGTATTTTCCTCCACAAGTGCTGGATTTTAACTAGGAACATAAATTAGAAAGCAAATGGAGCAGCAGAGGAAGCATTTAGACACCTGAGCACTTCAGGTGACTGTCTCCTTCTCACATTCCTCAAGATGAAAAGCACTTCCCTTCCTATTTAAGAGGTTATTCTAGGTTACAGCTATTATTTTAGATTTAAACTCTTCAGTCTGACCCAATCCTCATGCCCAGGCCAAGCCTTTCCTTTTTTCTTACCTGTATGAAAGCTAACCATAAAATACCTGATCTTGCTGTTCACATCCTGTCCTTTCTTCCAATGGCCTCAACAAATAGAATCATAGAATCATAGAATGGTAAGGTTGGAAAGGACCTCAAGGATCATCCAGTTCCAACCCCCTGCCATAGGCAGGGACACCTCCCACTAGTACAGGTCACTCAAGGCGTCCTCCAGGCCTCCTCCAACCTGGCCTTGAACACCTCCAGGGAGGGAGCAGCCGCAACCTCCCTGGGCAACCTGTGCCAGTGTCTCACCACCCTCACTGCAAACAACTTCCTCCTAACATCCAGTTTCAATCTCCCCTCTGCCACTTCAAACCCATTGCCCCTTGTCCTGTCCTTCTCAATACTCCCTCCTCAGCCTTCCTGTAGCCCCCTTCAGATACTGGAAGGCTTCTATAAGGTCTCCTGGAAGCCTTCTCTCATTTTTTTTCCCTCCTTTTTTTGCAGCTGTCATAAGTTTACAGACTTGTTTAGTATTCTTGTTGGTTAGATTGAATTCCAACACCTCCCCTGCCATGGACAGGGACACTGCCCACTAGAGCAGGCTGCTCGAAGCCTCATCCAACCTGGCCTTGAACACCTCCAGGGAGGGTGTCCATAGCCCCCCTGGGCAACCTGTTCTAGTGTCTCACCATCCTCACTGGTAAGAATTTCTTCTTAATCAAGTCTAAATCTACTCTCCTCAAGCTTCAATCCATTGCACCTCATCCTATCATTACAAGTCCTTGTAAAAAGTTCCTCCCCAGCCTTTTTGTAGGCCCCTTCAGGTACTGGAAGGCTGCTCTTCTCCAGGCTGAACAGCCCCAACTCTCACAGTCTGTCTAAACAAGAAAGGTGCTCCAGCCCTCAGATGATGTTCACCTTTGATGCAGGGCTGTGTAATGGAGTTGTTTACTCCTGCTCCATCATTTCTGTGCATATGTTTAGTTTCTATTGCCATCCACTCCCTTCAGGAAGGGCAATGTCACTCTTGGCTGCATTTAGTTTCTGCTATCAAGAGTCAAGCAAATAGTCTCCATACTTAGAGTCTGCAATAAGGACTGCTCTGTAATTTCAAGCTGTAGCTGTAGTTTGACCTGACCAGCTGAGTTGACCTAATTTGATTAAATGAGGCAGAGAACTTGCATTTGCTTCCCTCTGTGTTATGGTACTGTGGAGAAACAGATGAGTATATTCCCTTGGATCTACTTTCTCTACATCCTAAGATGTCAGTGGGTGTTTGCTCTCTTTGCAAGCTCAGCTCCCAGATGCCTGGCCACAAAACAGAATTAGGAAGGAGTTCTAGTTCACATCCTTGCTTTTATCTTGTTCCCTTGCTGTTCTGCTTTTCATCAGTGTCTTCTTTTTGTGGGGTTTTATACCTTGTGATCAACACATGAGTTGTTTTGGTTGCTTCTCTAATTCATACTTATGTGAACCCCCAGCTGGTCTTCATGATGGGTCTCTCAAAATTGTGGATGTAGAATTGAACAATCATTAAGGTTGGAAAGACCTCTGAGATCATCAAGTCCAACCATCAGCCCAGCAGCACCATGCCTGCTAAGCCATGTCCCAGACTGCCATGTCTGCACATTTATTTCTTGAAGGCAGAAGGGTCACAGCAGCCTCGCAACATGTGTTAGTTCCAGGCTGAACAAAGCTTGTTTGTTGGTGACCTGTGGTGGCTCACACTCTTTGTTCTGTGGAGCAAATCTAACAAGGCTCCTCCTTTGTGGTGTGATGCATTTTAACTACAACTCACCCACTCAGGAAAAAGCTTAGTAAAAAAAAAAACCTCCATTACTTCCAAAGGCTTGCAGGGAACATTCGTGGCAGGTTCGAGATTTGCCTTTTACTTTGTGCTTCTCAGTACTACTCTCTAGCTGAACTCTCCCTGTCTGGCCTTGGTTTTCCCCTCCCTATACCAAATAGGCTCATTTCTCTGCCCACACCCACTTCCTGGGCCACATTTCTACTTCAGCAGGGTCATTTTGCATTTTGATTGTGAGAATTTGCAAAAGGCTTTTATGTGGGACCCATTGTAAAAACTCTGGAAGAGGCAGATGCAAAATCACACCTACTATAATGAAGCAAAATTGCCATTCATTTTGTTACATCCACAGCATCTGTCATCTTTAACAGCTAATTATGGTCTGTTTATCCAGCCTCTTCTCCCCTTCCCATTCACTCAATGGCAGCTGGCTCTGGTAATAACCATGATGAGCATGCTGGATGGTGGTAGGTCTCCTGCTGCATTTTTGTGGTCATCTAAAATTCCAGATGTCATTAAAATGATGGCCAAAATGTGGATTTTGCCTGCAGTCCATCTTTAATCACCCTTTTAGGTGCTGGAAAGTTCCTTTAATCTCACTTAAAGCATTTAAAGGGAGTAGATGAGAGGAGAGCAGTGGATGTTGTCTGCCTCAGTTTCAGCAAGGCCCTTGACACTCTGTTCCACAACACCCTCATAGGTAAGCTTAGAAAGTGTGGGGTAGATGAGTGGACAGTGAGGTGGATTGGGAACTGGCTGAAGGACAGAGCTCAGAGGGTTCTGGTCAGCCCTGCAGGGTCTAGTTGGAGGCCTGTAGCTAGTGGTGGTCCTCAGGCATCAGAACTGGGTCCAGTCTGCTTCAGCCACATCAGTGACCAGATGGAGTGCACCCACAGCAAGTTTGCTGATGGTACCAAAGTGGGAGGAGTGGCAGACATACCTGTGCTGCCTTCCAGCCAAACCTGGACAGGCTGGAGAGATGGGTGGAGGGAAACCTCCTGAAGTTCAGCAAAGCATAGACTCCTGTCCCTTAAGGCAGATAACCCCTGCACCAGGACAGATGAGGAGGTGGCCTGCTGGAAAGTAGTTTCATGGAGAAGGACCTGGGATTCCTGGTGGACAAGTTTACCATAAGCCACCAATGTGCTCTTGTGGCCAAGAAAGTGAATGGCCTCCTGGGCTGCATTATGAAGGCTGACCAGCAGGTTGAGGGAGGTTCTCCTGCCCCTCTACTTTGCTCCTGTGAGGCCACAGCTGAAGTACTGTGTCCAGTTATGGGCTCCTCAGTTCAAGAGAGGGAGAGAACTACTGGAGAGATTCCAACAGAGACTACAAAGATGCTGAGGGGACTGGAGATTCTCTCCTGTATGGAGACTCTGAGAGCCCTGAGGCTGTTTAGCCTGGAGAAGAGCAGACTAAGAGGGGATCTTGCCAGTGCTCATCAATACCTAAAGGGAAGGGCAAGAGGATGGGGGCAGACTGTTTACAGTGGTGGCCAGCGACAGGACAAGGGGCAAAAGGCAAGAGGCACAAACTGGAACATAGAGGTTCCATCTGAACATGAGGAAAAACTTACCTCCTGTGAGGATGCTGGAGTGCTGCAGCAGGCTGCCCAGGGAGGTTGCTGAGTCCCCTCTGGAGAGGTTCCAAGCCTGGACATTGTGANTAAAGGGAAGGGCAAGAGGATGGGGGCAGACTGTTTACAGTGGTGGCCAGCGACAGGACAAGGGGCAAAAGGCAAGAGGCACAAACTGGAACATAGAGGTTCCATCTGAACATGAGGAAAAACTTACCTCCTGTGAGGATGCTGGAGTGCTGCAGCAGGCTGCCCAGGGAGGTTGCTGAGTCCCCTCTGGAGAGGTTCCAAGCCTGGACATGGTGATCCTGAGCAACCTGCTGTGGGTGACCCTGCTTTGGCAGATGGGGTGGACTAGATGATTCCCAGAGGTCCCTTCCAACTCCTGCCATGCCGGGATCCTGTGATTTACCCTGAGGCTAATGACAGAAAATTGAAAGTGCAAGTTCAGACTCTGTAGATTTACTCAGATGGGAATCAGCTGTTGGAAAGTAGCCTTTGTAGAGCAGGCAATAAAGGAAAAGTGGACAGCTCTAGTCATGGCCTGAGCTTAGCAGTTAGGGAGCATGGTCTGTGCACCAAACTCATGCAGTATCCTCCCCATGCCCATCTCACTTTGCATTCACAACTCAGTTGCTGTCCAGAGGTACTTTACAAGGTAACTACTACATAAAGTAGCTCCTGTTTGCTGTGGGCAGGTCATGATTTGAAGCTGTCAAAGTCTAAGTATCAGGCAGCACTAAAGGACTTGCTGAGACACAGAATTAATGTCACAGTGGCAATGGAGGAAGCTGCACAGGGAAGAGGTGTCCTTGGCTGTGACAGAGAAATGAAGGCACTCACATGTCCATTGGCAACTCACCCTGCAGAATCATGGACTCATTTCAGCTGGAAAAGACTTTTAAGGTCATCAAGTCCAACCATCAGGTACCTGTGTCCTTCATTTGCACCTTACAGCCACCTGAGCTCGTTACTATGCCAGTGTGGTTTAGATCCCCACAGAACCAGAGGATCACTGGGAACAATACTGATTTTATCTGACCAGTCATTTTAAAGTATTATAGGAGCTCCTCTTTACAACCTGTGAACAGCATTCCAGAGTCTCCTGTGCTTCTACCAGAGCATCAGTATTGCTCTTGCCCTTTGTCAGCCTGCTCCAAGGTGTCCTTTCCTCATTTCAGCTCCTGAATTTCAGCATGGAATGGGATGGAAGAAAGAACCTTGTTGTCTTCTTACCAAGTTGCTATACATTGCCAAGCAATGTGACAGTAGTAAGCTCAGAGACAAATTCTGCAGGTTTGAATGACATAGCTGCCCCCTCAGGGTGACAGCACTCTATTGTTAAGGTCACCTTGGAGGGTCAAAGAATTTGTCCTCATGCAAGTGTGGAGTCCTGCACCTGCAGAGGAACACCATGCACCATGCCCTGCCAGAAGGCAGCTCCATGGAGGAGGAGGACATGGATACATGGGGCAGCAATGTGCCCTTTTGGCCAGGAAGGCCATTGGTGTCCTGGGGTGCACAGAGTGTGGCCAGCAGGTCAAGCAAAATTCTTCTCCCCCTCTACTCTACCCTAGTTAGACCACATCTGGAGTATCTGGTCTAGTGTTGGCCTCCCCAGTTGAGGAGGAACAGGGATGTACTAGAGAGTGTCCAGCAAAGGCTATGGGGAGGACTGGAACATCTGTCTGATGAGGAAAGGCTGAGAGACCTGTGGCTGTTTAACCTGTAGAAGACTGAGAGGGGATCTTATCAATGTTGATAAATACCGGAAGGGTGGGTGTCTAGAAGAAGGTGCCAGTCTCTTCTCAGTGGTGTCCTGTGATAGGACAAAGGGCAATGGATACAAACTGGAACACAGAAAATTCCACCTCAAGATGAGGAAAAACTTCTGTACTGTGAGGGTGCCAGAGCCCTGGAGCAGGCTGCCCAGAGAAGTTGTGGAGTCTCCTCTAGAGACTTTCAGTACCTGTCTGGATACATTCCTGTGTGACCTGCCCTAGGTGGTCCTGCTTTGGCAGAGCACATGGACTCAGTGATCTCCAGAGGTCCTTTCTAACCCCTACCATTCTATCATTCTATGATATGTTCTCTTCTGCCTAATTGCTGTGGCATGAGTTACCCTTTTGCAGTTCTTAGACCTATGGTCCATAGCTATTTCTGATCACCTGAGAAGCTGCTGCTGTCTGGAAGAACTTCAAGGGCACTTCAACCTGGAAAAAAAAAAAAAAAAAAAAAGGTAATGAGTTCTTTTCTTCTCCTCTATCTATCTGCAGTAAAACCTGCAGTAAAACACTGATAGAGGCACTTCTGCAGAGGTAGGTGTTTTATAATCCCACTTTTGGTTGAGGTTTTAGCTACCATTTTTTGGTTATAAAAAGTAAATCATGATGGTATAAAAGCAGCTCTTCTGCTGACATGAGTGCCACAAAAGGAACTCATGGAATCTGACAGCACTAGCTGCCTACACTGCTTTTAAAAAGGATTCATCAATCACAGCTCTTTTCCAACTGAAACAATTCTTTCAGATCATTGAGTCCAACCATTCTCTAACTCTGCCAAGGCTGGTGCTAAACCATGTCCCTCAGCACCACATCTCTGCCTCTTTGAAACACCTCCAGGGATGGGGATTCAACCACCTCCCTGGGGAACCTGTTCAGTCTTGGAGCCTTTTCAGTCAAGAAGTTTCTTTTAATATCCAACCTAAACATTCCCTGGTGCAACTTGAGGCCACTTCCTATCACAAGGGAGAAGAGACCAACCCCAACCTGCCTCCAACCTCCTTTCATGGAGTTCTAGAGAGCAGGAACATCTCACTTCAGCCTCCTTTTCTCCAGACTAGATGAACCCAGTTCCCTTAGCCACTCTTCATAACACCTGTTCTTCAGACCCTTCCCCAGCTTCATTGCCTTTCTCTGGATCCACTCCAGGAGCTGAGAGGTCATTCATGAGTGTCTAAGCAGGTTTTTTTTCACTGCAGCACTCCTGGCTCTCCATCAGTTGCAGCAGGGCAGAACATCTCAATCTGATGGTGAACTCTTGTTGAAATGGGCTGCTGGACACAGGGTACTGTTTCCTGTTAGTCAGAGATGGGTCTCAGAGTGAGTCACACCTGTTTGTTGGCCCAGTGGGCAGCTCCAAAGTGTGTATGATCATAGAACAGACCTCAGAAATCATTTACTCCAACCTCCCTGCCATGGGAAGAGACACTTCTCAGCTAGACTTGTTTGCTTGTGGCCTCATCCATCCTGACACCTTCATGATTCCTCCTAACATTCAATCTAAATCTCCTCCAATTTCAAGCCATTTCGCCTCATCCCACCTCTACAGGCCTTTGTGAACAGTCCCTCTGCAGCCTTCTTAGAGCCCCCTTCAGGTACTGGAAGGCCACTATTGGGTTTCCATTCAGTCTTCTCTTCTCCAGGCTGAACACCCCCAGCTCTCTCAGCCTGTCCTCACAGCAGCTCCAGCCCTTGGATAATCTTTGTGGCCCTTCTCTGGACTCCCTCCAACAGCTCTGTGCTCTTCTTATGATGAGGACAACAGAACTGGATGCAGTATTTGAGGTAGGGGTCTCACAAGAGCAGAGTAAAGGGGAAGAATCACCTCTCTTGCCCTGCTGGCCACACTCCTCTTGATGTAGCTCAGGACTCAGTTGCCTTCTGGGCTGCATGAGTGCACTGCTGGCTCATGGTGAGCTTCTCATCAATCAACACCCTCAAGTCTTTTTCTTCAGGGCTAGTCTCAAGCCACTCTGCACCCAACCCATATTTGTGTCTAGGACTGTCCTGACCCAGATGCAGGAGCTTGCACTGTGACTTGTTGCAGCTCCTGCAGTATGATGGCTATTGGAAGCAGCTTTGGACAAAGGCAGATCTAGCAGCAGCTCTCAGACAAGTCCAAGGCTGTAGTTTCACATCATGCCTCATGTTCTTCATATCCTGGCATGTGCTTCAGTGGCTGTTGAACATCGTGAGCCAGTGTCTTCCACCTGCCAGCAATCCACTGTAGTGCAGGCACTGTGATGTGGCAGCTGGGGAGCCATCACACTGCCATGAACAGCAGCTTCCCTCTGCCTTCATGCTTCATTAGTGCTTTGGTCCTTGGAGTAACCCTTTTAGAGAATAGAAAATGTGCTCTTCAGTTGTAATGGGAAGGGAGACCACAATCATTGCTGATTTAAGAGTTCTGATGTGGGAACATAGAGCAACTCTAAACCAAGTGGCAGGACATGCTCATGGTGCTGCTTTACTGGCCAGGGGCCTCTGTTTGGTTGTGAAGTGCAGAGGGCAGTTCCCTGCAGTTTGGTAAGCTGATGCCTTTCTACCTTGTGTGCTTTGATTTTAGGATTTTCCTTGAGGTGCAGGGAGGACAGGTTTAAAGTTAGGATTTGTTTTCCCACCCCCAGCCCTTTCCTTTCATAGATTCACAGAATGGTTTGGGTTGGAAGGGAACCTGAAGATCATCTAGTTCCAAGCACCCTGCATTGGTGGAAACACCTTTCACTAGACCTGGTTGTTCAAGGCTTCATTCAGCCTGGCCTTGAACACCTCCAGGAAAGGGGCATCCATGACCTCCCTGGTAAAGCTGTTCCAGTGTCTCACCACCCTTAATTCAGCATTGCATGGGACTCTGCAAAAAAAAAGGTGTAAAGAAACATTCATGATCCTGCACAGCAAGGTCTTTTGGAGCAAAATCCACTGATAGAAAACCAGGGATTTATTTGTTGGTGTTTTTCTTCCCATTTTTCATCCTGGTTTGTTTCAGAGAGGTGCAGAAATGCTGTTTTCAGAAGCCAGAGCAGCAACAAATGTCCAAGGCAGAAGTGCTGCTGGCCAAAACTGCTGGCCAGGTCCCTTCCACTGAGCCATAAGAAGCACTCTCTTGTTAGTCCCACAGGCCACCAGCCAAAAAGTAGCTGCTCAACATGCAGCTGCTTTGCCTGCAGAGTAGGTACACAGGAGACTCCTCTAGCCCCTAACTTCTTTTCAGGCCACGTGGCAAACTGAGGCCATTCATTCTTCTGTGCAGCTGCCTCCTGGTACAAAAGGACCTTTATTATGGGTTTCACTCCATGCAAGCAGAGAGGCAGTGGAGTGTCCTTAGCCAGCTTTTGGGCACAGCAAATACATCACTGGTCTGGAAAGGCAACTGATTAATACAACATCATAGAATCAGAGGATGGGTTGGGTTGGAAGGCACCTTAAAGATCACCTAGTTCCAACACCCCTGCCATGGGCTGGGACACTTCCTACTAGAACAGGTTGCTCAAGGCCTCATCCAACCTGGCTTTGAACACTTCCAGGCCTGGAGCCTCCACAGCTTCTCTGGGCAACCTGTTCCAGTGCCTCACCACCCTCAAGCAGAATAATTTCTTCCTAATGTCTCATCTAAAGCCAGCTTCTTCCAGTTTGAAGCCAGCACCCCTTGTCCTGTCACTCCATGCCTTTGTCAAAAGTCCCCTTTCAGCTTTACTGTATCCCCCTTCAAATACTGGAAAGATGAGGCTTCAAGCAAGGAAGATACAGCTGGGTTTTCAATACTGCCCCAAAAGCATCTCGTATCCTTGATCATTTTACTGTCTCCCATTAAGTGCCTTTAACATTTTCTGTGTTTCAAGATCAATGCCCTAGTCCAGTGGCAGTGAAGGGAATGATGCAGCCACTCACCTAGCTCCCTGGGCTGGCTTAGTGACTGCAGGGCCTATTTGTTATGTCTGGCTACAAAGAAAGTGCTGATGATAGGTTTAATTGATGAGATTGCCTCTGGAAAGTCTCTGCAATGTTTTCTGGAAGATAAAACCAAGACTGGCACCCAAATTCTGCTTTAAATCTGTGCTGAGTCCCTCATTCAGCTCTAGTACAAGGAGTTTCTCCTTTTCAGTTGGCTGCCAGATAAGTGCCAGAACATTTGGCTGTGTTTCCTCTCTTCAGTGGTCTGCTGGAGGCTCTTCTCTCCCACAGCCTTTCCTGCCTGCCATGCTTCAGCTCTTCCAACTATAAACACCCTGGAGGTGCTGAAAAGAGGCAGATGTGGTGGTTTAGCACCAGCCTTGGTGGAGTTAGATAATGGTTGGACTTGATGATCTTAAAGGTCTTTTCCATTAGGCTGTGCTGCCATCCAGTGAGATTTGGACAGGCTGGAGAGCTGGGTGAAGGCAAACCTCATGAAGTTCAACAAGTGCAGGGTCCTGCAGCTGGGAGGAACAACAGCAGGCACCAGTACAGGTTAGGGATTGCCCTACTGGAGAGCAGCTCCATGGAGAAAGACCTTGGAGTGCTGGTGGGCAGCAAGTTCTGCATGGGCCTTTGTGGCCCTTGTGGCCAAGAGACAATAGCATCCTGGGGTGCTTCGAAAAAGTGTTTCCAGCAGATCTAGGGAGGTTCTTCTCCCCTCTACTCTGCCCTGGTGAGACCACACCTGCAGTATTGTGTCCGGTTTTGGGCTCCCCAGTTTAAGACAGGGAACTGCTGGAGAGAGTCCAATAGAGAGCCATGAGGATGACTGGGGAATTTGAGCATCTCCCCTATGAAGAGAGACTTGAGAGTCTGTTTAGTCTGGAGAAGGTTGAGAGGAGATCTGATCAATGTCTNCTGTTTAGTCTGGAGAAGGTTGAGAGGAGATCTGATCAATGTCTATAAATATCTGAGGGGTGGGTGTCAAGTGGCTGGGGCCAATCTCTTTTCAGTGGTGCATGGTAGTATGGATACAAATGGATCCAAACTGGATGCAAACTGGAACATAGAA
>VWYK01006675.1:17513-33753 GCA_013399775.1 Semnornis frantzii | reverse complement strand
TGACAGGGGTGTTGGGACTGGCAGAAGGTGCAGTGCAGGTGTGACAGAGGAGTTGGGAGTGGCAGAAGGTGCAGCGCAGGTGTGACAGGGGTGTTGGGACTGGCAGAAGGTGCAGTGCAGGTGTGACAGAGGTGTTGGGACTGGCAGAAGGTGCAGTGCAGGGGTGACAGGGGCGTTGGGAGTGGCAGAAGGTGCAGTGCAGGTGTGACAGTGAGGTATGGATTGTATGGCTGCTGCCCTGGGAAGGAGGGGAAGCAGGGCAGGCTTGGCACAGCAACCCTGCCATAGGCAGGGGCTGCTCTGCTGTATTCCTGGCAGCTGCCTTCTTGCCCTCATCCTTGTAGCTGTCACTTGAAGCCTGAACTCCCCCAGCTGCTTCTGTAGTAGCCACAAGGACTCATCTGCTGGGCAGCTGTGATTAGTGGTTTCTGTTTGGGATTGGTGCCTTGCACCTCAGGCCTTGCCCTCAAAGCAGTGAGCCTGCTGTGCAGCTGGCCTGTCCTGTGTCAACAAGCAGGGGTCATTAGCTTGAGCTGGAGTTAAGTCACAGAGCAAAAGCTGGGCACAGTCAGCCCCAGGAGTGATGCTGAAAGGCTCTACAGCCTCCATGGGCTGTGCCAGTGTCTCACCACCCTCACTCCACACAACTTCCTCCTCACATCCACTTTCAATCTCCCCTCTCACACTTCAAACCCATTCCCCTTGTCCTGGCATTCCCAGACCTTGCCAATAGTCCCTCCCCAGCCTGCCTGCAGCCCCCTTCAGATCCTGCCAGGCCACTCCAAGCTCTCCTGGAAGCCTTTTCCTCTCCAGGCTGCAGAGCCCCAACTCTCTCAGCCTGGCCTCACAGCAGAGCTGCTGCAGCCCTCTCAGCATCTTGGTGACCTCCTCTGCACTGGCGCCAACACTTCCATGTCCTTCCTGTGCTGGGGGCTCCAGAGCTGCACCCAGGACTGCAGCTGGGGTCTGAGGAGAGCAGAGGTTGGTGATGCTGACCAGCACCTGCCTAGGCTGGCATAGCACGTCCCAGGCGATGGTGCCCGCTCTGCTTGGCTGCACCCACCTCTGCTGCCAGTGCCAGCCTCCTCTGGAGAAGCTGGTTTGGTGCTCACTCTGCCTCCCTGAGTGCCTCTGTGCTCTGTCAGGGCCCTGCACCTGCATGCATCTTGTTCCTGTCACCTACCCTTTGCAGCAGGCTTGGCTTCCTTCAAATGCTTCCCTGCCCCGAGGCTGCCCAGGAGAAGCAGGCAGAGAGCACAGCTGCTAAGCACAGCTGCTCGGCTGCTGCTGGGGGGTCAGCTCTGGCCTTCCCTGTCCTGTCGTTTCCTTTTGGCCCCCTCACCCCTCCCCTTTCAAACACAGGCCTTTCAGGGGTCACTGGTCGAGGTTGGGTGAGGTTCTCCCAGCTGCAGTTGCTAGCTGGATGTGCTGGTGCCCGTTGAGCACAGGGCAGGAGGGCAGCACGGCTGAGCCCCTGCCCCCTGGACGTGGGCAGTGCCTTGCATCTCCACTCAGGAGCTCAGGGGGACAGCTGAGATCTGCTCCTGCTCTCAGAAAGCTGTGGTGGGGGCAGAGCCAAGCTCTCCTGACCACTCTCCTGGCAAGGCAAGGGTTTGGCAGCAAAAGAAAGCACTGGCCAGGTCGTGCTGGGCTTTAAACTTGTCCAGATGGGAGTGACCCAAGCTGTGACCAGCTCTGCATGGAGTTCTGACTGAATGCCTGCAGGCTGCAGCCCCCCTGCACCTGGCACCCACAGCCTTCCAGGCTGCTGAAGCCAAGGGAGATCCTCCACAGCCTGAGGAAGAGGAGTGGTGCCACAGCTGTCTGCAGGAGATCCCTGCTGCAGACCACCCTTCCTCTCACCTGTGCCTTTGTCTGAGTGCCACTCTTCAGCTGCCCTAGGCTCGTCCTTATCACTAAGTAAATACTTTCCAATCTGGGTTGAAGGGATCCAAACCAAAACATCTTCAGGCTTTATTTTTGTAGGTTCCATGATTTGCCTGTTGCTCACAGGAACCTATTTATACCTAACATCTATTTTAGGATCATCTGACTCAAATCTCCTCCCACGTTTGGTTTACTCAGAGGATCTCCACAGAACTTTCTGTTGTGCCTTTGTCTCCAGAAATTCAGCACTTCCCTGCAGGCTTTGGTAGTTGGAAGATGGCAAAGCTAAGGGAACTCGAGCATGCAAATCTGTTTGTTTGCCTTACAGACGCTGAATCCAAAATGGAATGAGGAGTTCTACTTCAGGGTAAGTGTCCCTGTGCTTGTGGTGTTGTGGCAATGGCTGCAGCTGGCCGTGGCCCTGTGCAGCTGATGTTTGTTACTCACACAGAGAAAAGCCTGTCCTGGTCAGACTGTTCTGCTGCCCCTGCAGGCATGCAGCCAGCAGCAGCAACTGGCCTGAGCTGCCTCACAGGCTGAGGCTTCAGAGGTGGTTTTGAGACCATTCATTTGACCCTTTTTGTGGGTTTAAAGGCTTAGTCCAGGGCCAGATAAATGACAGCTTCCAGGAGAAATCTGAGGTGTCTTGGCAGAAATAGTGAAACACAGACGTGGGGAAGGAAGGCAGGAGAAGGATCTCAGCTGCCAAAAAAACCCAAATCTGCTGCTTTTTTCCTCTACTTTCATCTTGTCCTTTCCCCATTTTGCTGAGAGAAGCAAGTCACAGCTCAAGTGGAGCAGGCTTTTGTCAGAAGAAGGGATGTGACTGTTTGGAAGTGGTGCAGGAGGGGTTAAAGCCGTGGGCGTGAGGCCCGGCAGGCCGGGGGAGAGGGGCTGGACAGCTTTGTCAGTTGCTGGCAATGCTCTTCCAGAGGAGCACAGCTGCAGCTCTCCCAGGAGGAGGCTAGGTAGAGTTTCAGGGCTTTAAACCTCTAATCTGGAACAGCTGCCTGAGATGTGATGTCCTTGGAGGCTGTCACACATGGGCACTCCTCGTGGGCAGGGTCCCAACACTTACCTGTCCCACAGCCCAGGGCTCTTATGGGATCTGTGTGGCAAAGCCTCTTTGGCAGTGCCCAGCGAGGACTGGCACTGAGAGGGTCAGAAAGTTAAACTAATTAACAGGGTTAGCTCATTAAAGCAGCAGCCACAGCAGAGCAGGGCCTGCTGCTGCTCCAAGCACTGCCTGCAAGCCCTGCAGCTCCAGTTCAGCAGTGCTGGGTGCCAGAGCTGCAGATGCAGATCTCTGCGCTGGCACCAACACACAGGAGAGCTGCAGCAGGAGCTCAGCAGGTATCCAGTGGACAGTTCTGACCCTGCAGGCAGCCCCAGTTTGGCTCAGGAGCATCCCTGGGGGTGTGCACTTCCCTCTGAGCCTTGCAAGAAGGCCAAGGTCTTGACTCGGGTACTGGAGCCTCCAGAGGCTGCTGGGCAGTGGTGTGGGTTTGTTGTTGGAGGGCAACCAGGGCCCTCTGATCTTCATCAGGTGCCTCCTCCAGCTGCTTGGCAGCCAGCTGTGGGTGTTCACTGCCAGAGAGAACAGAAGCATCTCTTGTTGGGAGCACCTTGACCTGGCTGCTGCAGCTGGCACTGCTCTCCCACAGGCAGTGCCCCACGGCTCTGGAGCCAGCACAGTCAGGGGGTGCTCCTGCAGCAGCAGGCAAGGTTTGTTCCCTGATGGTAGTTTGCTGCCCCTACGCTGGCAGCTCTGGGGCAAGCTGTGTTGGCTGAGGTGAGCCTTGCTGCTCCATCCTCTGGAGCTGCTCTGGGAGGAGAAGTGCAGTAGCTGTGCTGCATGGAGCACTGCAAGGGAGAGCTTTTCATGGGAGCTACCAGGCCACTTCTAGTCATAGCAGGGCTTAGAGCCCATGTTCCAGTGCTGCAGCTGAAGGGCAAGCACAGAGCTGCCCTCTGCTGCTGGCCTGGCTTGGCTCAGCACACAAAGGGGTGCCCATGTTAGCAGCACCCCAAGTGACACTGCCTCGATTCCCCCCTAGGTGAACCCAACCAACCACCGCCTGCTGTTCGAAGTGTTCGACGAGAACAGACTGGTGAGTGCCTCCTGTCCTGTGCCTGGCCAGTGACACAGCTGTGTGACCACAGCACATCTGGCAGGGCTTTGTCTGTGCTGCCAGAGTGCCTCCTGTCCTGTGCCTGGCCAGTGACACAGCTGTGTGACCACAGCACATCTGGCAGGGCTTTCTGTGTGCTGCCAGAGTGCCTCCTGTGCCTGGCCAGTGACACAGCTGTGTGACCACAGCACATCTGGCAGGGCTTTCTGTGTGCTGCCAGAGTGCCAAGCCATGCCAATGAAGGGTGTCTGTTGTGGGCACTGAACACAGTGGCAGCATCCTGCAGCTCCTCCTTAAGCCAGTGTTGAACTGGAACCCTCACTGTGCCCTTCCTTGGGCTGCTTTCTCACTGCCAGCCAGTGAAGTCCCAACCCTTCTGGTTGCTTCCAGAGCAACTGCTCCCTCCCCAGATAATTTCACTGCTTCCTTCCTTCACCCTGTACTACTTGTGCAGCCTCCTGGGGATGTGGTTACCTGAGCTGCACCTCGTGCTTGAGGAACAGCTGTGTGAAGGTCGAAGGTCATGGCAAAAGAGTGCCCTCTGGTATGGTTTGGGGTTGCCCATGATGCCCACCCTGCTGCTGCCCTTCGTGTGCCTGATGCAGCAGCACCTCTGGAGAAGTGTCCCAGCAGCCTGCTGTGCCTCCCTGCTCTGCCAGCAGATGAGACCTCCACACACAGCTGTGCAGTGGCACTGGCATTCTGGACAGTCAGGTTCAGTGTGTCAGTGCAGTGGCAGGCTGGCAGGGCCACTCTTGGGTCAGGTTCAGTGTGTCAGTGCAGTGGCAGGCTGGCAGGACCACTCTTGGGTCAGGCTCAGTGTGCCAGTGCAGTGGCAGGCTGGCAGGGTCGCTCTTGGGTCAGGCTCAGTGTGCCAGTGCAGTGGCAGGCTGGCAGGGTCACTCTTGGGTCAGGCTCAGTGTGCCAGTGCAGTGGCAGGCTGGCAGGGTCGCTCTTGGGTCAGGCTCAGTGTGCCAGTGCAGTGGCAGGCTGGCAGGGTCGCCCTTGGGTAGGGTTCAGTGATGCCTTTGCTCGCGGGGTCAGGCGTTACTGATGGGTTGGGGGCAGCACAACCTCACCTCTGCTGGACTGCTCTGCTTTGTGGAGGCTGCTGTGAAGATCCTCCCGCTGAGAAATGCAGTGTGGAGACGCAGCCTTCTGCCCTGCCTGGCGCGCAGAGCGCGGCCGAGCTCGCAGGGACCTGAGCCGCGCGGTGCTGCCCTTCTCCGGGAGGCAGGGAGTGGTAAATGTGCACAGGACGTGTTTGGAGTGGGCCGGGCCGGGGCTGACCGCAGTCACCACTGTGCCTTTGGAGCTGGGAGGAGACTGCTGCTTGGTTCTTGCCAGCTCTCAAGGGCTGGGACAGGCAGTGCTGAGGCAGCTGTGCTGTAGCCTAACTGGAAGGCAGAGCGTGTGAACAGGGCTCGGGCTGTGCTGCGTGCCCGGGGGCTGGCTGGGCACGCCTGGCACCGGTGGGGAGGGCAGAGGCGTCGCTCTGGCTGGCGGGGGGCAGTGGCATGTGCGGGGCATCCCTGTGTAACAGTAACTCAGCCCCAAGAGAACTGTGTGCAGTGACAGCTGAGAGAGGACACTTGGTGTGCTCTGCTCAGACCCTGCAGGCTGTGTGCAGGGCTGGGCTCACGCTGGCCACGTCAGTACCGCTCGTGGTCCTGCCTCAGGCTGCCCTTGGGCTCAGAACTGCTTGGCAAGGCGGCAGGCTGTGGGTGATGCTCCCTTTCAGAAGCATCCTGACAAAGCTCATGCAGAGGGGCTGCAGAGCAGCCGGCATTCCCAGAGCGAGGAGATGCCGAGCTGTGCAGCGTGGCTGTGCTCTGGAGCACTCTGTCAGTACCTGCCTGGGCTCCACTGCAGCGACTCAATTTCTTCCTCCTGTTCCCACACTGTCAAAGCATTTCCTTTGTGGTGCATCCCTCCCTTTCTATGCCCGATCAAAACGGCCTGTGCGGTGTAAGCTGCTCTTTTGGTGCTAAGAGAGTGTGTCTCTGGGCAGTGTTTTACCTGCAAGAAGAGAACTGTCAGCACCTGTGCTTCTACAGGGCCAGCTCCAGCACCGGTGCTGCCTGGAGGCTGTTGGTGTTTTCCTTCTGGCTGGCTCACAGTCGGCTTGAAACAACGCAGGACTGTGTTGCCTGCTGGCAGCTTTGTCCTGCCAGGCTTCCATTTCTCCTGTGATTGGTCACCTTCTGTCTCTTGAAAGCAAGTTGCTTTCAACAGGGGCTCAAATGTCCGGAGAGAGCCTCTGCTCCTCCACCTCCCAGCGTTCGGCTCCGCTGACAGCTTTCCACTTTCGAGTCCTCCTGGAGCAGATGCCCATGCAGTGAGATGAAGCTGCGCTGCGTGCCGGCCGGAGGGTCTGCCCTGGGGCATGCTGGCAAGAGCTGTCGTGAGCTCACCTCGGATGTGAGTATCCTCAGGCCGCTCTGCCTGGGAGCAGAGCCGAGTTAGGGAGTTGCTTTGTGCCTGTGTCCTGTCTGCGCTGCCGCGGAGGGCTGACGGCTCCCGGGGAGCGTAACCGTACTCCGTGCTGGCAACACTGGTGACGCTGCTGGCGCTCTCACTGGAGGCTGGCCAGCACTGGGCAGAGTTTGTGCAGTGCCTGAGAGCAGGCTGTACCGAGCGGCATGCAGCTCTCCTCTCCGGCTCCCCTCCTCCTCGCTGCCTGGTAAAACGGAAAACCCCTTTGTCTTCTGCCATCTTGCACGCCACTGCTGCTTCTGCGTGAGGAATCTTTGCCATGTGGCCAGCTGCTTTTTCTGCCGCGGTTCTGGTTACGCAGAGGGACCGTGCGGGGCAGGGTAGGCTGTGCTGCCTGTGCAGGGGCAGTGCGGCGCCTTCGGAGGCGAGCAGTTGTGCTTAGTGGTGTTAGGAGCACGGATAAAATGGGAAGCAGCCTCTGCCCCGACAGCCTGGTGCTGCACCCGGCGCAGCGTTAGCGGGGAGTAGCTGTTCTCCTTTGCACAGGAGTTGGACTTCTCAGGCCGTCTGGAGGTGTTCAGCCGCCGCGGAGCTTCTGCGCGCACCTCGCGAGGGTCAGATTTATAGCAGTGCCAAGCGCTGCACGGTCAGCAGCAGCTCTCCCGCTGGGGCCGCCCTGCGCTGATGGAAAAGGAGCAGCTGTGAAGGTGCCGTTTCAGGCTCTGGCTGGCATTACAGAAAAAAAGAAACAACAAACTCCCCCAGCTCCCGCCGCAGGCCATGTGACTCCCACCACCCTACCCTATGTCACCGTGTGTAGGAGCCCGACCGCGCTCACCCAATCATGCCTGGAATGCTGCTTGCCACTTGGGCTATTTCTGCTATCTGTCGCTCTCAGGGCTGCAGTGCTAACAGTTTGGCAGATGGGACACTTTTTCCCGGAGTTCATGTCTTTGGTTTTTGACTTCTGGCAGTGCCTGAATTGTTGCCGTTCTCCCTCTCTCCTCTCTGTAAAACCATGGCCCATCGGCTGCGGTTTCATTTTGGTGCTGGGCGAAGCAACACAGCCCCCGAATCGGAGGTCCTGGACCAGGAGAGAGAAGATGATTTTTTCATGGCATTCCACACCCTGCCGAGGAGGAGCAGCCCTCACGCCTTCTCCCGACACGCCGCAGATTACGGCGGGGACTTGCAAGAAGTGAGCTCCTTGAAGAGGAGCACATCCATGTTTATTCCCCAGCTGCTGCACAGCATCGATGCGCGCCCGACGCGGAGCTCCTCCATGCAGATCTCCCTCCAGCGCAAAGCTGCCGATGGCTGCGCGGACGAGTGCGCTCCCCCCGGGTCTCTGGAGGAGACGCTGCCCTGCAAGCTCCGGGGCAGCCCGGAGCCCCAGGCCTCCCCTGAGGGGAACCGGGCACCTTCTCCCAGCGCTCCAGAGGCCGCTCCAGAGAGCTCGACAGGGCTGGAGCAACAGGTGAACGGAGCTACCTGCTGCCATCGCAGAGTGTTCTGTGCTGTTCCCTCCAACAGCCAGAGCCAGGAGGCTTCCTCAGCTGCCCAAGGAGGTGAGGCAAGCGAAGTGGCGTCGGGTCTGAACATCAGCGGCGTGAGGATTCAGCACCGGGCCTCAAGTGCCGATGTGCCTCAGGTTACTCTCCTACCCTTTGGTGCCGAGGCTCCAAACAGCGTTCCCGGCCCTGAGCCACGGCGCTGGTCCCTGCAACATATGTCAGATGTGTCGGCAAACTCGGGGAAGAAGTTCCTTGTCCTGCAGTTGCAGCAGCCCCAGGCAAGCGACACGGGTGCAGGAGGCGAATACAACTTCGGCTTTACTGGCACAAAAGGGGACAGGTTGGTCAGGTTCCCTCGGATACGGCTGGAGCGCAGCACGTCCTACCCCGTGCAGCCGCCGGCAGAGGAAGGCAGCCCTGCGGGGGACGGACGGAACTCAGAGCCGCACAGTGCCAGCACCACCGGGGCAGAAGTCTCCAGAAGCAACTCAGTAGAACGGATTCCTCAGGGCCAGGGATGCCTGTTTAAAATCAGACCAGATCAAAACACAAGGCAGCAGCACTTCAGGATTCTCGTCACCCGTGGTCCCGAAGAACAAACCCGGGGTGTTGGCACAGAGGGGCTTGGCACCCCTGCTCCCACGGCCGCCAGTGCCGCAGTAAGTACAACGCCGAGCGCGCTCTGCCAGCGCAGCGCAGACAAAGGCTTCCGGGCTTGAGGCTGCTGAAGCTCTGCCATTGTTAGTGCTAGAATGTTCTGCGTTTCTCCGGAGCAAGCCACCAGTCCTCTCTATTTCTGATCTAGCGTAGCTCTGCTCTGGGCTGCGTGCACACCCAGGGTAATATTTTGAGCTCCTCGTGTCACACGTGTCTGTCGGGCCAGTCTTACGTCAGCTGGAAAGACTGTTAGAAATCAGAGCATCCAAACGGCAGATGCAGGGCTTGTGGCCGAGGCCTTGCCTCCTGAGGGACCCCTCCTGCTCTCTTGGTTTTAGAGGGCAGCGCAGTGTTTGCTCTCCAGAATCACGTACACAACGTGTATGCCTCCACGCAGCGTTGGGCTGTGGGCTGTAATGCAGTAGTAGCTGAGGCAGGAGGAATCTCACCATAACGGCAGCCGCAGTACTGGCTTAGGTAAGGAGCTGACAAGCTAGGAACAGAAGAATCTCTGGGTAATTTTGGTGGGGGTGGGTTTTGCTGCTGGAAATGAGAGGCATCCTATGAGGGTGCACCATAAGTCCCCTGGTGAGGGTGCACCAGTCCCAGTCCAGTGAGCATCAGAGCGACTTGGCGCAGCCTGGCAAAGCCTCTCCTTGCCTGCACTTGATTGGCTCCGGGAGGGCAGACTCCCCCTGGCTGTCCTTTGTCCTAACGGGAAAGGATTGATGATTTCTGCTTGGGAGCCTCTTTGCAGAGGCCCAAGAAGGAATGAAGCGTAAGGGTTTAGATTAGTCACTTGCCTAAATTGCTGTGCTGTGCAATTCAACACTGCCCACTTGAGTTCCTGAGCTCAGTGCTGCTGTATATAGCCCAGGGACTGCTCTGCTCCAGCTGTGAGAGCAGATTCACTGGAGCAGGCTTAGGCCTCCGTGGCTGGGGGTGTCTTCTCCTGCACTTTCCTTCTCCTCCCTCCTTTCACAGCACAAAGGCTGCTGCAGGCTGTAGAGTGCCTCTGCAGCTGCACTCAGCAAAAGCTGCTGGTGCCCAGGTTAGTTCTCTTCAGCTCAGCAGTAGGCAACGTGAGCAGCACACCAGCGTTCCCAGGCTGTGGTTTATCAAAGTCCAAGTCGCAGCGCAGGCTCGGTTGCAGCCTCTCTAGGCCAGCAGTGTTGAGTGTCTTTGCTGCCAGCCCTGGAGTATTTCAGGAGGAGAGTTGGGAAAGCAGAAGCTTCCCTGGGCTTGTTTCTTCGCTTCCTTTCTCCACTGCAGATGAGATCTGAGTCTCAGGTGGAAGGCAGGGCGGGCAGGAAGGGTTTGCTTTTCCCTCCCCTCACTGGCATCCCCTGTCACTTTCCAGCAACAGCCATGCATGGAGACCCACACAGGCTGTGGGGCATCCACCCCAGTGCAAAGGCAGCAGAGGTTCCCGGGTCTGAGCAGCTCACACGACTGTGTCCTGCTGTCTTTGCAGCGTTTCCCCTTTTCCTAAAGCATCTCCCCCCGGGTCTGCCCTTTGATCCTGCCTGCAGCAGTGATTCACAGGGCACAGTCAGTGTTTCCAGAGGAGAGTTAGGGAGTTTGTTCCTATGTGCTGCAGTGACCATGTGAAATCAATTTAGGCAGCTATGAGGCACGGCAGCCACCGAGGCGCTCGGGCCAGATGGCACTGGCATGCTGGGTGCAGGGAGGTTCAGAACGCAGGAATGCATGGAACTGAGCACTTCTGGGCCCTGCTCTCGTGTTTGCAGGGGGCTCAGGAGCACCGGGGGGAGGCCCTAGCAGTGTGGGGGCTGCAGGCCTTTTGGCGAGAGCGGGGCTCTGTTTGGGCCACACCTGAAGCCTTCTGCAGTAAGGTGGCATTGCCAGTCTGTGCCAGGCAACTGTGCTTGTAGGACCTCTGGTGCCAGGAGGGGCAGGCCTGAAGTCTTGGCCGTGTTGAGGTGAGGAGGTGCAGTGTTCCACAGTTGGAAGGAGAAGAGCTGCTGGGCTGCAGCTCCCCGGCCTGTGTGCCTGTGATTGATGCAGGGCATGGGCTGTGCGCAGCAGCTGCTGCAGCCTTATTTATCTTGAGTGAAGCACTCGAGCCGGCGTCTGCCTGCCTCCTGCTCCCCGGTGCTGATGACCTTTCCAAGCTCTTCTGCCTGAGACAAGCCTTTTGGGGTGGGCAGGATGTATTTCATTAGCAGTGGCTGTGCAAGCTCCGTGCCGCGGGAGCCGGGGCCGGTGGGTGCGGGAGCCTGGCCGCAGACTGCAGAGCGCTCCGGGAGCGTCCCCACGGCAGCGCCTGGGGGCGTGGGACAAACACCCACATTGTTTGTAGTGCGTGGTCTGTCTGTGTGGGAGAGGCTTCCAGAACCTCCTGGCTTGGCCAACTGTTGGAGAGCCCTGACAAAGGCCTCTTTGTGGGGAGAGAAGACAGCGAGTCCCAGCGGCGTCGCGGGAGCAGCGCTGGGTTGGAGGCAGCGAAGGCACACAGCAGCTCTGGGCTCTGCAGAGCTCCACTGCTCACGGCTTGGGTCTTAGCTGCCTTTCTGTAGGGACAACTGGAGAATAAATACTGCTGTGAAGGTGCAGGGAAGCCACCAGCTGGGGCCTGTGCAGCCAAAAGCCAGGCTCGTTTCAGGGCGAGTGCTCCCGGATCACCATTAGCTGGCAAAAAAAATGGATAGGAATGTTTAGTGATGAAATAAACCAAAACTACTCCCCCCCAGCCCCCTTCAAATAACTGCCAGAGTTTGCTTGTCCAGGTTAGTTAATGCAGTCCACAGAGACACCTTAATTGTGTCTCAGTTTGCTGCTGCTGCCCACCCTGTGGCCCCTCAGCAGCCTGCCAGTGCCCAGCCTCGCTCATCACCTCTAGCTGGCCCCCACGCTGGGACCTCCTGTGGGCCGAGCTGCTCTCTCTTCAGGGAGGTTTCATTGCTTCTCTTGGGAACCAACTCTGGGTGTCCCAGAACTCCAGAGGACAAACAGAAGTGCTGCAAATGCAGCTCCTGAGGACTTGGATGTAACTGGGATGCTGTTCCTATGTGGCTGCTGCTGTGCACTGTCCCCAGCAGACTCTGAGCCCTTAGGATCCTGCACCTGCTGCTGAGTGTGCTACAGAGCAAGGCAAGAGAAAGCCTTAGCAGTTTATTTGGTAGCCTTCTTCGTGCCAGAGGCATCTCTGGGAGCATTTGGAGCTCTTCCAAAGCAGGCAGAAGCTGGTCAGGAGGCAGTGCTCCCTCCGGGCCTGTGTGAGGCCAGCTGCAGCAGTGCCACTCACCTGCACACGGGCAGCCAGTGCTGGGGCAGTGCTGCCACGCAGGACTCTCACTGCACAGGGCCTTCAGCTTGTGCACTGCCCATGGCTGTCAGGGGGCTGCTGCCTGGGCTCTGTCAGGCATTTCTAGCACAGCATTCCTGTTGTCCTTCGCAAGCTGTTTGGAACAGCTGAAGTGAGCAGTGCCGTGCATGTCCTGCCTCCCCCTTTGCTGTACAGGGAGTGCAGCCTCTCTCCTGTGCAGAGAAGGCTTTGTAGCTCCTGCAGGTAGAGCTGGTGGGTTCCATCTCTCCAGTCTGCTGAGGTGGTCTGTCAAGGACAAACTCTGCTCTCCTTCCTTCCTCTCTCCTCCACAAGCTGTCCTGAAGGGTGCAGTGAGGGATTGGCACTTCCCTGACTGCAGCAGGCAGTGTGCTCAGACACTGCAGGACAGAAGCTGGCTTTGCAAGAGGGACAGTGCAAGGAACAGACTCATGCTGTGTCTCTTCCTGTGCCCCGTGAGTGCAGGCCAGAGGAGACTGAAGTACAGCGAATGGGCTTGCAGAATCACGAAGCCTGTACCTAGTTTTGTGTCAGGTTTGGGGAGAGTTAGGGCCTGGCAGTGCTGTCCTTGTCCTGTTCTCAGGGTCTGCAGCTCACCAGGCTCCACCAGTGAGTGTTTGTCACCCTGAGAGCTGAGTCTCCTGGCATTTCTCTGCGAAGAAAGCAGGCCACAGCTCTGAACAGGAGGGCTGGAAATAGCATCACTGCTTTACTAGCAGTAGTAAAGGCCTGCTGCTGCCTGAAAAAACAGGGTGCTGTGCCCAGGTACACAGCCCTGGGGCCTTGCTTTATAGTGGAAAGGCTGATAGGGGCCAGGGGCAGGGCTGCCCTGTGCTGCTCAGCCCTCCTGGGCACAGGCATGCCCCATGGCTCCCCTGCTCCTGACAGCTGCTCTGCTTCCCAGGCTGTCCTGTTTGCTCAGTGGCCAGGCTCAGCCCGGGATCTAATGCATCCCTGCTGCGCTCTCCTAAAGCCTACCGCGCTCTCCTAAGGCCTACCGCGCTCTCCTAAGGCCTGGCGCGCTCTCCTAAAGCCTGGCGCGCTCTCCTAAGGCCTGGCGCGCTCTCCTAAGGCCTGGCGCGCTCTCCTAAGGCCTGGCGCGCTCTCCTAAGGCCTGGCGCGCTCTCCTAAGGCCTGGCGCGCTCTCCTAAGGCCTGGCGCGCTCTCCTAAAGCCTGCTACTTTGCTCAACTCTCCATCTGCTGGGATGGCTGTGGGGGCTCTGGGGGTCAGCAGCTGTGTACAGAAATGCCAGGAGAACCTTCATGGAGGCAACAGTGTGACTGTGGAGGTTCCTGTCTCAAAAAGAGTAAGTCAGAAGGAAAAGACTCCCTCCTGCTCTGTCCAAACCCTCTGCTGCCCTGACTCTGTGTGGGGCTCATGCTGCAGCCAGAGCCCCCAGGCCTCAGCACTGCTCACAGCTTGCAGGCTGCTGACTCCCAGCCTGGGGCAAAGTGCAAGGCAGGAGGGAAGTTTGCTCCTGCTTAGCTGGGCTGTGCCAACAAAGCCTCAGTGCACTGCGGCTGCCACTTGCTTGGCAGAAGGGTTCAGCTCCCCTGCCACCTCCCAGGGCTGTGCTGGCTGTGCCTAGAGAGGTTCTAAGCTTTGTTGGAACGTGAGGTTTTTGTCTTTGGTCAGAGGGGTTCAGCCATGCCTCTCTGTAGAGCAGATCCTCTTACTGCTGGATGTGGTGTTCTTGACCCTGCTCTGCAGGGGCTTGTGGTGGCAGAGAGTAACACAGAGTCACTGTGGCAAGAAATGAGGCATCAGGAGCTGCTTCTTCAGTGCTAACTTCAGCGTGCAGCAGCTTGCTGGGCACACAGAGGCATGAAGGGCTGGGGGATGGTGTTGGTCAGGCAGTGAAAGTCCTTTCAAAGAAGCTGTTAGAGGCTGATAACAACCCCGGAGCAAATTCCAGGCCTCACGTGAGTGCCAAACAGCAGAACTCAGTTATTTTTAAAGCAAAACCTTTCCTGCCTTTTAGAGCTGCTTCTGCTTCCCCTGCCAGAGGTGAAGCCTCAGCACATCAGGCTGTGGAAGCAGCAATAGTGCTGAAGGGGCTGGGGTAAGCCACAGCTGGCTGAAGCAGTTCTGCTGCTAGATCAGGTGTCAGGCTCATGGAAGGTAGGAGCTGCCTGCCTGGCTTGGCACATCGGGCTAGGGCCAAACCCCTCTGCTTGCAGGATGCCTCCTGGCAGGTGCATGCAGCCTGCACACCACCCAGCACACAGCTGGATTGCAGCACTTGGGGCACTGCCAGCTTTCCCCACCCCCCTCCACACAGCCTGGCACTCCCCTTGTGCCACCGTGGGGAGAGGCACAGCACCATGCTGCTCTGCCTCACGGGGCAGGATCAGACCTGCTGACTGGAAAAGAGGCAGGAATGGTCTCCAGCACAGAACTGGGCTCTGCTGCTGTGTTCAGTGAGGTGGCAAAGGGATCTGGGCCAGAGCTCAGGAGCTCCATGCAGGGCAGGGGTGTCTGTGGCTGAGCAGTGTGGACTTGGACTGCTGTCCTGTAGACAGATTAATCATTGTAAAGGTGACTGTAGAGGTGGTGCCAGCCAGCTTTGGGACCCAGCTGGGCTGCACTGTGGCAGCACTTTGCAGGCCAGGAAGCTGATCTCACCATCATCAACTGGAATTGCCAGGGGAAATGGTAGGTGAGTTGGGTGCCATCAGGAAGCTGGGGTTTGCCCAGGGAGCCTCTGTGGGGCTGTGGTTGGCACACAGTAATGCACATTGTAGCCTGCATGGGTTTCTCTTTTCCCCATTTCTGGCCAGTTCTGTGTTATTTTCACTTCTGGGGCTGTCCAGCTGTGGCCAGTTGCCAGGCCAGGGTGGCCAGCAGCACATTTCCACACCACAATCCCAAATGCTCTCCCACTGTAACACTTCTGGGCCCTCGGAGCAGTCTGTGTCAGTGGTTCCAGGGCTGGTGGACTGCTCTGGCTTCAGGGACAGGAGGGGCTGGGGCTGCTGAGACAGTGGGCAGTGATGGGCTTGCATCTCCCAGAGCAGAAGATGCCACACAGGGTTTCAGCAGTTTGCTTGGGAGGAGAGCTGTGTGCCTGGGGAGTGCTGTGTATGCTGTGCCCCCTCCAAGGCACAGCAGCTCCTGCCCCGCACGGCTCCCAGGCACACCTGGCAGTGCTCATCCACAGCCCTATGGAAGTGTGAGATGGAAAGCAGAAGGTAAAGCAGAAGGGGAGTCTGAAGGCTCAGCAGGGAAGTGTGCTTTGGAAGGGCCTGCCAGGCAGCTCTGCCAGCCTGTGCTGCTGACAGGCAGCTCTGCCAGCCTGTGCTGCCTGCTGCGTGCCCTGCCCTGCCTGTGCTCCTGCCCAGCTCACCGTGCTGGCCCTGCAGCTGAACGGGACTCAGGGATGGCTCCACCTGGCAGATGGGGCTGGGATGTTTAGCAGCAGATCATACCTGGCTGGCAGATTGACTCGAGGGCTGGAGGGACACTGTCCCCTTGATTTGGACACCACTTACTATAGCTGTGGTGCTGACTGGGCTCCAGGAAGCTCAGGCTCAGCATCCCATTCCCTTTAACTTGCTGGGCACCAGAGATTTTGTCTCCCCTTGGGGTTTGGTGGCAGCAAGCAGGTCTCAGGTGGCTGGCACTGATGCCCTGAGTGGCAGACTGCAGGGAGAGAGGAGCTGCCGTGGCTGGAGGCAGCAGAGGCGACAGGCCCTCGGCTCCCCGCGGGAGCGTGCGTGTCCGCGCCGGCTGGCAGGACAGATTGAGGCCACAGGTAGGCAGGGGTATTTCTGGCTCTGCCAGGCAGGGCAGGCCATCACCTTCCACTGCACAGCTGCCACAAAGTAGGGCAGCACCTGAAGGAATGAGGTTGCAGAGCCTTTGTGGAGCTGCACCAGCAGTCAGTGCTGGCTCACGCTCAGGAGCCTTCCTTGTCCTCCAAAGGCCGTTTTGGAGCATAGCCTCTTCTGCTCCAGGGCACAGGAAGGGACACTTAGCATGCCCTCAGGTGGAATACAACTCCAGGAGTCTCTAGTGGGCACTTGGGTAGCTGCTTAAACATGACTGGGGGGTTAGATGTATTCATCAGCCTAGCTCAGAAGGCAAACGAAGCTACAAAAGCAGACTAAGGTCTGGGAGTATGAAATACAATTGGGATGTGCAGAATATTTACATCCATGTACAGCTCAGAAACAAGACAAGGCCCCCTGAATTGTTCCCCACATCTCTGGACAAACCCAGAGCTCCCTTTCCCCCTTCCTTTCCTTTCCCCCCCTTCCTTTCCTTTCCCCCCCTTCCTTTCCTTTCCCCCCCTTCCTTTCCTTT
>VWYK01006675.1:0-16596 GCA_013399775.1 Semnornis frantzii | reverse complement strand
AGGACAGGGCTCAGGGAGTGCTGCAGAGCAGAGAGCAGCAGCAGCAGGGCAGGACAGGGCTCAGGGAGTGCTGCAGAGCAGAGAGCAGCAGCAGCAGGGCAGGACAGGGCTCAGGGAGTGCTGCAGAGCAGAGAGCAGCAGCAGCAGCAGGGCAGGACAGGGCTCAGGGAGTGCTGCAGAGCAGAGAGCAGCAGCAGCAGGGCAGGACAGGGCTCAGGGAGTGCTGCAGAGCAGAGAGCAGCAGCAGCAGGGCAGGACAGAGCTCAGGGAGTGCTGCAGAGCAGAGAGCAGCAGCAGAGAGGAGCAGGTTGTGCAGCACAGCTCATCCTGACGTGCCAGCGAGCGGAGTGCTGCAGACTCAGCATCGCTCTTCTCTGTACCCAATCTCCTGCTGGTTTTACCTCTGACCATTTTCTGCCTCTGGGCTCGTCCCATTCTCCTTTATGGTTCAGACACTAAGCTCGAGTGTTAGCTTAAGCCCCCGTGCTGGGCAGAGCACAGCTGCTGGGGCAGGCTCCCGTGGCTCCAGGGGCACACAGCCCAGCAGTCTGTGCCCACAGGCCTTGGGACCTGTTGCTCTCTGGGTAGCAGAAGCAGAGTTCTGACAATGTTATCATATAAAATATGAATTTTAATGTTAAGCCTAATGCTCTGCTATGGCAGCTATGTAAACTTGGCCTCGGAGCAGCACTATGCACTTCCTGGAATTCTGGGCAGAGCCTGGCTATAAATAGGCAGCAGGTTGTGTGGGAATCACAGGGGCTGGGAGCTGCTGTCACAAACAGTATCTGGGAGAAACTCCTGTCCCTGACAGGCAGCTCAGCTCGGGGCACACAGCCTGCTGCAGTGTGGCAGCCTCCTGCTGCCAGCCCCGGGCAGCCAGCAGTGCAGGCTGCTTGCCCTGCAGCCGCTCCGAGCGTGGGGCTCTGACCAGTCTGCCTGTCAGAGGGGCTCGTTCCAGAGACCTTCTGCTTGGCCATGGCTGTGCCTGGGAGCCGAGGAGTGGTGGGGTTAGTGGGCAGGCTGGCAGGAGGGTGTGGAACTGAGGTAGTTCTGGAGCCCCAAGCCTGCCCACACCTTGCTGCTGTTGGCTGAAGTGCTGAAGCAGTTGGTACTGGGGCAGATGTGCTTGCAAGTGATGCCATCCTGGTGCTGCCCTCCCCTCCTTGCCAGATGGGCACACGAGGCTTGCCTGGAAAAGAGGAAAGAAAGGGCAAGTGAGCAGGGACTGAGGTGGGCAGTGCCTTCACTCTGCTGGTGACGGCTCTGGGCTGCCAGTTCTGCAGAGGCCGTGGCAGGACACAGGGCTTGCTGGGCACCCACCTCAGGAGCCCTTCGGTGCTCTGCTGAAACAGGAACGACAACAACAGACCCTAAAGGCCTCGTTAGCTCCTGTGACTCTCTCCCTGCCTCCTCTCTTTGACAGACTCGGGACGACTTCCTGGGCCAGGTGGATGTGCCACTCAGTCACCTCCCGGTAAGCTGTGCATCTGCCTCCGCAGGCTGGGCAGGGGCTGACACCCCTGGGGGTCCAGAATTGTTTTCCCAAAGCACTCCAGTCCCATTTTCCCTGAGCAGAACTCCCTGGGAAGCGTCAGAGACTGAGAGATGAGCAGCACGGGAGCTAGGGGAAAGAGTTCCCTCTGCAGGGACAAGGGAGAAAATCAGAAGGGCTTTGCTTGGGCCTTTCTGCCTGGTTCTGAGCTGGGCACCAGCCCCTCACGGGTGTTGACAGTACACTGTGGGGAGGGCCAGGGCCAGCTCTGCTGTTCAGAGGCCTTCTCCAGCCCTCGCACTGCAGTGCAGCGTGAGCCTGCTGCCTGTGCCTGCTGTGGGCAGCCTTCAACCCCCTTCTCTCCGTGCCCGCAGACCGAAGACCCCACCATGGAAAGGCCATACACCTTTAAGGACTTCCTGCTCAGACCGAGAAGGTGAGGGGCCCTGTCCTCACTGCAAGGTTTGTTGCTGCAGCCCTGGAGGGGCTGCGGAGTGAAATGTGCCTGCCTGTCTCCTAGCCACAAGTCTCGAGTGAAGGGGTTCCTGCGGCTGAAGATGGCCTACATGCCCAAAAACGGCGGGCACGAGGACGACGGCGGCGAGCAGAGAGACGACGCCGAGGTGAGGCCTGGTGCTCCTGCACACTGCAGCTGCCGAGAGCTGGCAGTGCCCTCTCTGGGTGCTCAGCAGAGCCGGGGGTTTCCTCACCCCTCTCAGGTGCTTCGGAGCACTTCTGCTGCCTTGAGCTAAAGTCTGGCTGGCTCAGGCTGTGAGCCAGTGGAAGTCACAGCGAGTGTGGGAGTTCAGGGGGACTGTGCCAGTGAAGTACAGACAAAAGGCTCTTCTGCAGAGGCATTTACACAGGCTGCTGAAGCCTCTTCTGTATTCCTGGGCAGCTGTGACTGCAGAGACTAAAGCCCAGGTGAGCACAGCAGCTTTGGGGCTTGGCAGCACTCTGTGCACCATCAGCCCCCTGCAGAATCAGCTGCAGTGAGGGCTGCCAGTGCCTGCAGCACTGTGCACCATCATCCCCTGCAGAATCAGCTGCAGTGAGGGCTGCCAGTGCCTGCAGCACAGCTTTGCCCTCCTCACCAGTGGTGTGCCTGGGACAGAGGACTGAGGTCAGAGCTAGCAGCTGTCTCTCCCTGGCTCCTGCACCTGGCAGCCATCTCAGGGTGCTTGGGGCCTGGACTAGCCTGAAGGGTTGAGGTTTTGCACACTGCAGTACTCAGCCTGCCGCTGGCTTCCAGTGAGGCTGAAGTTCTCTCTGGGCAGTCTGCTCCTGTTGGCTAACCTGAACAACGCTGACAGCACTTCTCTCACCTTGAGCTTTGCTTCCTTCACTCCTAAGCATGGCTGGGACGTGGTCGACTCTGCCGACTCGGCCTCGCAGCGCCAGGAGGAGCTGCCACCTCCTCCACTGCCCCCTGGCTGGGAAGAAAAGGTGGACAACCTGGGACGGACTTACTACGTCAACCACAACAACAGGACCACGCAGTGGCACCGGCCAAGCCTGATGTAAGTGCCAGAGCAAGGTGCAAAGTGAGCACTGTGGGCAGGGCTTGCAGTGGCACCGGCCAAGCCTGATGTAAGTGCCAGAGCAAGGTGCAAAGTGAGCACCGTGGGCAGGGCTTCTCCCAGCAAACAGCCATTTGGAGCTGATGCATTCCAGGCTGGAAGAGCTGTAGGCAAGCCACCTGTAAAGGTGCAGTTGCACAGGCACACAGCTCCTCAGCACACTGCTGCTGTGCTGGCAATCTGCAGCTCTGCCTGGCTTGGTCTCACAGATGTGCTGGCTGAGTGGGAGCCACTCAGGCTTAGCTTCACTCCCAAAGGGCATCTTCATTTGGCAGTAGTGCAGGAGAGCTTCCCACCCGCAGCAGGGGACACAGAGGGAGTTGTGGGAGAGGCTAGGAAGAGGTGAGGGGAAGGTTGTGTGCTCACATGCACCTTGGAAGAGTGGGCATGTGGGTGGCATTTTCAGGGAGCAATTTAACAGCAATAAATTTCCTTTTCTATGTAGACTGTTGAAAAGGGAGGAAGAGAAAAGGTTAAGTGTCAGTTAAGTGACAGGCTTGGAGGAGCTGCTGGTCCTTACTGCATGTCTGGAGGGCAGCAGCTGTGTGCACTGGCAGTGCTCAGGTGCATGTCTCACAGGCAGCTTTCCAAAGCAGTGCAAGCTCAGCTCCAAAGCCAGCTGCAGTGGCACTGCCAAGTGCCACCCAACCCACATCGCCTCGCACTGGGCCTATGCAGCCACTGCCCTGCCGCTGCACCAGCAATGGGTGTTCTCCCTGAGCGCCCGGAGCCAAGTCCTTGGGCCCAGGGGTCTCTGGCTTAGGCAGCCTGGCACCCAGGAGTAAGCCTTGCTGTAAGCACGAGAGAGGCTCTGGAAGCCACGGGCAGGGTGGGCGTTGCAGCTTACCTTTCCTCTGCTCCCTCCCCAGCGATGTGGGATCCGATTCAGATAACAACATCAGGCAGATCAACCAGGAAGCAGCCCACAGGCGGTTCCGCTCTCGCAGGCACATCAGTGAGGATCTGGAACCAGAACCTATGGAGAGTGGGGACGTTCCTGAGGTAGGTGAGAGCCTGACCAGACCTCAGGCTGATGTTTCTCATCTGTCAGCTAATGACTTTATCAGAGTCATGTGTGTGGAATGCCAGTGCCTGTGCTGTGGAGGTGTGCCCCCCGCTAAGGTGTGCTCAGCGCTGTGCAGACCTGGGAGGGACCTTTCTGATGGCAGACATTTCCTGCTAGAGCCACACTGCTGCCCTGCCAGCCTGCTGTCTGCAGTGGGAACAGGGCCTCAGGCTGCAGTAGTGCTTAGGCCTGTGGTTCAGAGGAGGCAAGCTGGGGGTCCCCCAGTTATTGGGTTATGCTACTAGTCAGGACAAGCCTGTGTTTCATTGCAGCCAGACTAAATAGACTACACTGGACAGGTGTTTGTAGGCTTAAGTGAGAGTCCGTGCAAAGCTCTAACCCCCTTCAGCTTCAAGGCAGCTTTCTGATGTGAATTACAGGCTGAGCTCTGAGCTCTTTGGGTTCACTAAATGCCCCTGAGAGCAGCAGAGTGCTGAGGCTGTTGTGGCACTGGTCACTGGCACTGTCTGGTGTGCAGGTGCTGAGTACTTCCTACTATGCCTTCTGCTCCAGAGGAGAACTGAAGCTGTTTGGAGTGTCTAGAGGGCACAGAGCTGGTTTGGTGCAGAGTGCCAAATGGGACTCCTCTAACGAGAGCTCCTTCAGTTGCCTTTTCAGCAACATCCTGGTCTGTGCTGAATCTCAGAGCACTGTGGCTGCCTCACCAGAGCAGGCTGCCTGTGTCCTAGGGGTGGGGTGATAGGCAGCCTTGCTGACAGGAAGGGGCTCAGTCTGGCTTTCTAAACCCTGACCTTGGTGGCTCTCTTCTCTCAGCCTTGGGAAACCATTTCTGAGGAGGCCAGCGCCAGCGGCGACTCCTTAAGCTTGTCCCTGCCTCCTCCTCCCGCGTCTCCAGTCTCCCGCACCAGTCCCCAGGAGCTGTCTGAGGAGCTGAGCAGGAGGCTGCAGCTCACTCCAGATTCCAATGGGGAGCAGCTGGGTGCTCTGATGGTAGGTGACCAGCACAGACTTCTTGCTGCACTCCTCCGGCGGGTGGGACCAGCCTGAGCCACTCTCAGGGGTGAGTTGGGGGAACCTGAGCCTCATCTCCCAGACACCATCAGAGCAGAGTGCTGGAAGAGAGTGCTTGCTGCTGTGGGGGCCCAGCCTCAATCTGCTGCAGCACCTGGACAAGAAAATGTGCTGAGGAAGCCCCTGTGCTTTAAGCCCCCCACCTCACAGACATCTCTCTCTTTGCAGCAGAGAGATCCCTCTTCCAGGCTGAGGTCCTGCAGCGTCACCGACACCATCGCCGAGCAGTCTCAGCTGGCCCTGGTAAAGCAAAGCTCCTTCTCTTTCTCACTCTGACTAACCTTTCTGGGGCCACTTCTGGTCAGATGCAAACCAGGAGCCAGCACAGGTGTGTGGCTGTCCCAGATAGTAATGGATGCCACCTTAATACCACCCTGGTAAGCAGCTGAAGTGAGGACACCCACCAGGGAGCAGCAGCATGTTAGCGTTAGCAGGAGCGGAGTCTGCTGCACTCGAGGTAGACAGTGGAGAGAGGAAGTCCTGCTGGGGTGCATTCAGCTGGGCTGGGAGAGGGCACTGTCCAGACTGGGAGCTGCAGCACCCACAGGGCTCTCATGTCAATTTCTGTGTCCCACTTGGACTCTCTAGAGGTGTGTGAAAGGCCTGGTGCTTTACCTGGCTAAAGGGAGCCTTTTTGTGATGGGAGTCCAGTGGCAGGACTGGGCAGAGCCACAGCTGCTGTTTAAGCAGAGTGCTTCTAGCAAGTAGCTGCTTCTGCCATTCGTGCAATGCATTTTTCACACAGGGAAGGACTGGCTTAAAAAAGATTCTCTTCCCCACTACAGCCCTGCACACCTCTGCTCCAGCTGCTAGGGGGTTCTGTTTCCTCCTGCAGCCCCGGGATGGAGAGGGCAAAGGTGGCAGGCTCCAGAGAGACTGCTTAAGAGAGAGGCTCTGGAGTACAACTGCTGAGGCTTTCAGAAGACTCTCCTGTGATCACAGGAGGGGTCGGAAGGGACCCCTGGAGATGACCCTTTCCTTCCAGGATCCCCCTCCCAGTTGTGAATTAATCACCCAGGGCCTCACCCACAGCCACCTGATTAGTGTCCCTTAGGGTCACAGCAGCCAGTTTGTGAGCTACTGCCCCCTGTTGGGCAGGTCCAGATTGCACTCTTGGCAGTGCCTCTGCCTTTGCTGCTGACAGCTCGGAGGCATCCTCTGTGCTGGCTCTGCTGGCTGACAGGGGCAGTTCCCAGGACAACTCCACCTCCTGTCTCCTCCCTGCTGCACATAGCTGGCTGGCAGTGCAACCTGCTCCAGAGGCCTTACCACCATTCATGCAATCTGGGTTTCTTTAGCCACTGCAGTCAGGCTGGCAGTGGTGATTTGTCTTGCCCTCTGCTGCTGGGCATCCCTCACTTCATTAGCAGCTGTTCAGACCAGCAGACTGCCAAGTGCTGCTCTGACCCAAGGATGTTACTGTGCCTAACCCTCACTGGGCTGACAATCGCTTCCCTGCTGGCAGCTGAGGCCTGTTCTCTCTAAGTGCCTGTATTGATTCTTGCTGAAAGGCCACAGGATCAGTTGCATCTTTTCATCTGACTACTTCTGTGCACTCACTGATGACCAGAACCTGTCCCTCTGGGTTCAAATGCCACGTTTGTGGGCAGAACATGCAGTCTGGGGGAGGGCACTTCAGTTCCACTCAGACCAACTGCTCCTACTCATTGCCTGTACTGAGTGCAGGGAACTGCACAGAGCAGCTCTGGAAATGAGTTCCCCTGGCAGTTTGTGAAGGGGATTCTGACTTGGTTATCAGTGATTGCTGGCTCACTCTTTTTGCTATTCTCTTGAACATCTTTGCTCTCAGTAACTGAGAGTGTGATTCCCTGCTGCTGCTGAGGTGCCAGCAGCTGAGCTTCACATACTCACTGTGCCACCCCTTGTCCTTTGCCAGCAGAGCAGCCCGTCTGGGAGAGCTCGTTCGTCAACCGTCACCGGTGGTGAGGAGCCCACGGTAATAAACCTTCCCTTGTAGAGCTGCCCTAGGGCCCTGACAGCCAGCAGCCCTGTGGGGTGTGCCAGCAGCCCTGTGGGGTGTGCCAGCAGGCCTGTGGGGTGTGCCAGCAGCTCAGGGCTGCAGCAAAGGCTCTCCACCTGTTTCCCCTCTGTGGAAGAGTGCCCTGAGCTCTTTTACACGAGGCCCCAACAGATGGAAAGGAGCTTGAAGGGCAACCTGTGTGCAGGTCGCTTTGTGGGGCGATTAACCCCCCAGTGAGCAGCAAGGAGAAAGGCTGCTGGGAGCTGAAATGGTTTGGGCAGTGTGTTCGAGGAAGGAAAGATCAGGCAGGGTAAGGAGAGCATCTTTCCTGTGCTTCTGTCTCATCACAGATGCTCACTTGCAGCATGCCACTGTCTAGTGAATAGACTCTGGATTGAGTCAGCTTCTGAGCTGAAAACCTGTGCATTATCCACCCCTTCTGTCCTACAGACAGCAGTAACCTGTGAGGGCACAGCAGTCAGCCACTGCTGCAGGGGAGCCCTCAGTCACTGTCGGCCCTCCCTGTCAGGTGCCTCAGTCTGCTCTGTAACTAAAGCTGCCTGTAACTTCCTGCTGCCCCTGGTGTGGATCCCGTCAGGGCAGGCTGGCAGGGGGCAGGCTCCCCGTGGGGCCGGCAGGCTCCCCGTGGGGCTTTCCAGGTCTGTGACCCCAGTGCAGGAACTGTGCAGCCTTTCAGCCCTGGCTGCTGAGTAAGATCAGGCTCAGCCTCGGTTTCCCCATCTGCCCCCCACATTCTCTTCCCTGTTGCAGTGTGGCACCTTTCTGGCCCCTGCAGCATCCCCTTTCCCCTCTTGATCACCTCAGCAGTTCTCCATCTCTTTGTGCTCTGCTCTTCTCTCAGAGAGCAACCAGCCTGACCTAAGAGTCCTGGGCTAGAGGTCTCCAGCCTGTGAAGCAAGAGCAGAGTTCGTTGCTTTGCTGGAGTGAAGAACGTGAGTGCAGGAACAGCTGTAACCTCAGTGTGACCAGGAGCTGCTGCTGGCCTGCAGAGGCTTACTCCTCCCATGCCCTCTAATCCCATCTCCACTCTCTGGAGCCATTTTCCACTGCAGAGATGTTTGGAAGTGCAATGATCCTAAAACAGGAGTCAGTGTTTAGGAGGAGGTGGAAGCTTTGTGTGGTGTGGGGAATAAAGCTGGAGCCCTGGCGTGGTGCAGTGGTGGTGTGCCCTGCTCCCTGAGCATGGGCAGCATAGCCTCAGGCAGAGGAGCAGCTTGCTTTTCTGTGCCCCCTGTGGTGCTCAAGAGTGCTGCCAGCCGGCAAGCTCCCTTGGGCTGAAAGCAAGCCTAAGCCACGTGTTTTCTCTCTCCTGACACCCCTCTGCAATGCCTTGCTGGAGCAGCCCTCTGTGGCCTATGTGCACACCACGCCAGGCCTGCCCTCGGGCTGGGAGGAGAGGAAGGACGCCAAGGGCCGCACTTACTACGTCAACCACAACAACCGCACCACCACCTGGACTCGGCCCATCATGCAGGTAGGTCTGGCACGGTGCCCAGCTGGGGCAGCGAGCAGCTGGCACCCGCTGAGCACAGCTGCAGCAGCTCCTCGGAGATCCCAGGTGCTGCCATCGCAGCTCAGGGTAACCGCAAGGCACTGCGGTGCCCGGGGGCTTGGCTGCCTTACTGGGCAGGGGCAGCCGCAGTGGCAGGAGCTGAGAGAGGCACCTCTGAACTGGCAAAAGCAGAGAACTGCATTCCTGGGGCTATGCCGGGAAGCTGTGCCCATCCCTTCGGGGTACCTGCCAAGGAGTTAAATACTTCACCGTTAGAAAAGGGTGTTCAGTATGGTCTCAGCATTACCCAGGTGCCTGGGCTGTGCTCCTGACTGCTTGCTCACTTGGCTTTCCTCCTGAGACAGCTTGCAGAAGATGGCATGGTCGGGTCAGCAGCAAGCAGCAGCAACCATTTAAGTGAACCCCAGATCAGGCGGCCTCGCAGCCTCAGCTCTCCCACAGTGACCCTGTCGGCTCCTCTGGAGGTGAGAAAGATCCCTTCTGTCCGGGGTTTTATTCCCTTTCAGCCCTGCAGCACAGCCCCTTGCTGCTCCCTGCCCCAAAGGCATGGGAGCTCTCCAGCGGGATCCCTGCACCGCGCAGCACTCCTGTGCTCCTAATCGGAGCCACAGCAAGCCGCCAGGGCTGTGCTCTAGCTGAGCCCCTTGGTGCTGGGTGCTGTTGGCAGCACGGCGGCGATGCCTGCACCTAAGCCTGGAGGGCACTGAGTGCCCCTCTGCAGCCTCTCCACAGGGTGTTCGGCGTCTGCCGTCCTAGGGGCCAGGCCCAGCGCTGCAGCAGTAACTGCTGAGCCTGGAAGCCGGCGCTAGGGTCTCCCTGCCAAGTGCCCTCTGCTCCCCTCCGCAGGGCATGAAGGACTCGCCGGTGCGCCGAGCGGTGAAGGACACCCTGTCCAACCCCCAGTCTCCACAGCCCTCACCTTACAATTCCCCTAAACCACAGCACAAAGTTGCACAAAGCTTCCTTCCTCCTGGCTGGGAGATGCGAATAGCACCCAACGGGAGGCCTTTCTTCATCGATCACAACACTAAAACTACCACCTGGGTAAGAGACACTCCGGGCCCTGCGCTGCGCTTCCCTTCACCCCCACTGCCCCGGGAGGCTGCCTCTGAGGAAGGCTGTCGGGGGCCTCACTGCCCCCAACCTGCAGGCACCACCTGTGAGTGCCTGGTGCTGCCAGTGCTGCACTCAGGGAAAGGAAACTGCCTCGGTCCTGGCTTTGAGGGCATTTCTCCATCATGTGCCACGCAGCACTGCGCTGCAGCTGGCATCTGACCCTTGTGTAAGGGCAATCAGTGCATGCCAGCAGCAGCTGTGGGCTCTGGAGGCCCACAGTGCCAGGGAGGTTTGGACTGTGGAGCCTGGGAGTCTCCATCACTGTACTTCATGGTGACTGGCACTAGGGTGTGTGCTCATTTGCCCCCTTAGCAGCTCCAGTGGGCACTTAATTGGGTTTATGTTCTCAGTGATTCTGCAATTTTGGGCCCAGCCTGGAGAAGTGAAATGACACCAGGGTAGAAGCCAGAGACAAGCTGCATTTGAAAGGGATGTGCCCTTTAACTTGGGCACCATTCCAGCTCCCAGTGCCCACCAGTTACACATTGTCAGTGGTGCTCCCAGGTATGTGTGGTAAATGATGTGGCTCAGGTGGCTCCTTTGCCCCTTCTTGCCTCATCTGGACACTGATCTAATGACCCCTGTGCATTAGCAGAACTGTGAGGAGCCCCTTTCATCTGTGCTGGGAGGGGGCTCAGAGCCCAGACCGTAACATGTCTGAGTGCCTGTGCCTGAAGCCTGGCTCTGGGTGCAGTCACTTACTTGTGGCAGTGCCTGGACCCTGGTGGAGTATGGGACACCTCCAAATCCTGAATGTCCTGTCACTTCCAGATGGGGTTGGTTTAGTCCCAAAAACTCAAGCAGTAACACAGGAGGAGTTCCAGGAGCTTGTGTGCTTAGTACGTGGGCCTGGCTGGACCTGCTGCATTTACAGTCCCCTCTTTCCTCCAGGAGGACCCACGGCTGAAATTTCCAGTGCACCTGAGATCCAAAGCCTCTCTGAACCCTAACGATCTGGGCCCTCTTCCTGTAAGTGACACTCTGTGTCTGTGTGTGCAGTAGGTCCCTGCTGTTGTCTGTGCACACAGACACCTGTCCTTGCTCTCTTGGGATACTAAAGGTTCCCTGGGACCTGCCAGCACTCCTGGGGCTCTGAGCTTTGCAGACACCTAGCTTGGGTCTACCTTGATGTACTTCTAGATGAGCACCTCTGGGGCAAATGGAGCAGATCCTTCCAGGGGAGCTCCATCAGCACACAGAGGCACTCAGCAGTCAGTTTCTGCTGCCACCTCTGCTCAGCCTCAAGCACCCTGTGTGTGAGCAGGGCTGGGCCATGTGGCAGTCCCTGTGCAGCCGAAGGCTTCTCCTGCTTGCAGTGCTGCCTAGGAACACAGCTGTGGCAGCAGCTGCTCTGTTGCAGGAGCCCCTGTGTGCAGCCTAACCTGTGTGCAAGCCGTGTGGCAGGGTCGAGGCGAGCAGGCTGTTTGCCCTGCTGCAGACACTGTTACTAGCAGAGCTGCCTCTGCCAGGCAGGTGTCTGTGGGGGAGGGCTGCAGAGCTCAGCAACCTCTCAAGAGATGGAAATGCAGTCAGCTCTGGTCGGAGGCTCAGGCAGCACAAGCAGCAGCCTGGACAGCACTGCAGGCACTGCCCCGTTCCCTGCTGGGGTGGTCTGGGAGAGGAGGGAGGAACCGGGGTCTCTGCCACGCTTACCGTGCCGAAGCAGCTGCCTCCCCAAACAGGCAGGGCCTCTGCATCTCCCTGGGGCTGGGACAGTGCCTCTGCGATGCTCTCGTGTGCCCTGCCTGCCTGACAGGCGGAGGGGGGCGATGTGGCTCGGCGAGAGTGGCACCGACTCACTGCTGGTCTCTCTGTGTTTCCCTGCTGCAGCCTGGCTGGGAGGAAAGAATCCACCTGGATGGAAGAACGTTTTACATAGACCATAGTAAGTAAGCAGCCAGGTACTGCAGCAAGTAGACAGAGGGAGGCACTCGCTGTTGAAGTGCAAGCTTTACAATTCTACTCTCCGTTTAGGAAGCCAGGTGTTGATTTGTGGAGACATTGATACCAGAGACTTAGTGCCCTCGTACGGTACTGTATACTCACCGGCAGCTCGCTTTTAACTGGCTCATCAGCTTTGTCCCTCTCTGACTCGTGAAGCTGTGACATCCCTTCTCTGTGGTTTCTTTTGTTCTCGTTGATATTTTGGGTTCGTTGTTGTTGTTGTTGATGATCCCATGGCTTATCTGCACTCGGTGGGTTCCAACACACACTAGGAATAGAAAATAAGATGAGAAGAGACCATACGGCCACAACTGCAGCTGCGGCAGTGGGGCACTCCCTTTCCTCTCCTGGAGGGCAATGTGGCAGTGCAGACTCTGATCTTATTTCCTATTTGTGGCATGTCACTCTGCACCCAGCCCGTTGATCTGACTCTGTTAGTGGAGTTCTAGTGTAAGTGATGTTTCGTCGTAGCCCTGTCTGACTACAGCCTCTCAGGACTGCTGTCTGAGTTTGGTGTTGTTCGAAGGAGCCCACGAGGGCTGGGCTGTTTCTGCTGCCTCTGTTCCTCAGGACTTCTGTAGTGAGAGATTTCTGCCAGGGGCAGAGGCTTCACAGAAACAGCAGGCTCAAGACTGTGCGAACAGGGCACACAAAGCTGTTACAGCTACCTGGCACTGTCCTGTTTCTCCTCCAGCAGCACTGCCTCTGCTGCTTTCCTCTAGCTGCATGGATGACATCAAATCAGTACTAGGAGACAGCCCCTGAAGTCATGTGAGGGTCTGAACAAAGGTCAGAACTGAGACACTTACCCAGCACAAGGCTGACCTCTTCCAGACACCACTGCACAGTTGCTACTCCTCAGACCTGCTGGGATTGCTGTTCCCAGCAGGCACCTGCAAACCAAAAGGTGGCAAATGCTTCTCAGCTGCTGCCACTGACTGGGCAGAGTAAGGCTCCCACTCGACCCCCTGCAGAAGCATTCAGCCTCCCTTGCAGGGCTGGGATCTTTCAGCCTCCAAACCTGCTGATGCCTGTGTCAGTCCCTGAGAGTAAAGGGATGTCAGAGCTCTGCACTGAGTTAGAGCTATCCCAAAGCTGAATTTATCTGCATCTGCCAAGTCTCTCCTTTGAGCTGAGCAGCTTTCAGTAATGCTGCTTGCTTGGTCTCAGCCACTGCAGTCACAGTGCCAGCAGCTGTGCCCACGCTCAGTGTGCCAGCCTCAGCAGTGCCTTGCTGCCCCAGGGTGGCTATGGCCTCAGGCACCCTCTGCTGAGGCAGTAGGCACAAGGCAGCCAAGGTGGCTAGGAAGTGTGAGAGACTCAGCCACTGCCCCTGTGCTGGCTCCCCAGATACAGCCTGTCCCCCCCTGCACAGCTGCCCTGCTGTCACCCAGGTGCTGTCACTTCTGAGAGGGGCAGTGCAGGCACTTTTGTGGAGCTTGGCATCTCAGCTGCTAGAGCCAGGTACTGCTGGGGACGTGGTGGCCCCAGAGGGCTTAGTTTTTGACTGTCAGCAGTCCCAGCCTCTGCAGGGATCACCAAATCCCACAGTCCCTAGTTCCCCACCACCGGTGCTTGGCAGTGAATCCATGCCAAGTCACCACCGTTTCCCACTCGAGCAAAACAGTGTTCCCCACTGCCCAGGAGCCCTGCAGGTCACCTCCCTGCTGGGAGGCAGCCTGAAGGAGCACACACAGGTCCTCCAGCCCTGGTGGGTGACTGGCAGAGGGATGGAGACACTAAATGGGTTCCCCTGGCAGTCTGCCCTGGATCCACCACTCTTTCATCGATAGGAATCAGGGCAATGGAGTCGTCAGGGCAGCAGCAGGCAGCAGTGTAGGGCAGGTGGGAGGAGAGATGGTGCTGCTGTGTGAAGACAGGAGGAAGTGCTGCTCAGGACGGGAACTGGCAGAGTTTTGGTGGAAAAGGGCATGGAAAAGGCCACCAGCTGGACATGGGTTACCTCAGCCCATCAGGTGCCTGAGCTAAGAGCTGCAGGAACCTTTCCAGGCTCACCAGCACAGGCAGTGTCTCGACGGCGATGACTCTGCCGTGTCTAGCGCTGGAGCACTGGGAAAGGGAAGAGAGGAGAGGGATCCTCAAGGGCCCTGCAGTCTGGCTGGTGAGGACAGACAGGGAACTGGACGTGTGTGGAGGCTCCAGGCAGATGGCAGAGCCTCAGAGTGTGCTGCATAAGGAACAAGCTGGGGAAGGCGGAATCTGGAGCCGCAATCTCTCCACCATTTGTGAGCACTGAGACTTAACGCATAAGGGGAAACCAAAGAGTATCTTAGCAGCCAGGGAAGTGACAGAGCAGAACTCTGAAGTGCTTCTGGCCCTTTGGAATCCTCACAGAATTTAACAGCTGTCACCTTGCCATGCCAGCCCACTTTAAGACAGCCTGAGGTGCCCAAATCCTGCATTTGGATACAAGTGGCCTGGCTCTTTGCTTTTACTACAGTGGCCACCAAAGCTTCTCTGATCAAGCTTAGTGTCTGCATCCCCTAACCAGGAATTACAGGACTTAAAACCTGGATACTTCCCTGAAGCCCTGCTGACAGTGCAAGGCAGCACGGGTAACACACAGGTGTGTTGTTACAACCCTGGCAGGGCAGGGAGGAGATGGCTTCAACCTTGCCAGTGCAGGTGGCACCAAGTTTGGTTTTTGGAGCTTTGTCTTGTTGCAACATCATCATTTTGTTGTGATTCTTTTGTGTTCAGAATCTTGTGAGGAGCAGCTGTCTGGAGGCAGGGACAGTCTAAGCATGGTCCTGTGTAACCTTACCATGGCACCCTCCTGGTGCTCCTCTAAACCATAGATGAAGAGAGCTGGATTCTGCCTAAACCTCCTTGGGTCAAACCAGAGTCATCTTTTACACCTCACCTGCACTGTCTTGCCTCCCTTCATGGCCCTCTGACCTCTTTATTAAATCGGAGTGGAGGACTTTGGGTTTCCAAGAGGTGTTACCCCCTCCAAATTCCAGTGCAGCCTTCCAGAGGTTCCACGTCCTGCCCCTTGTATGCAGCATTTCCAGCCAGGGGTTGGGGGCTGCCTTCCCCTCCAGACGTGGAGCCTGAGCACCTCTAAGAGGGGCTGTCAGCTAGAACCTGTTAGTGCAGAGGCACTGCGACAGCAGCGGTGCCAGCACACTGCAGCCTCCTGCAGCTCTGCACCTCTGGGGCAGCGTTCTCAGCTAAGCACCAGTGGGCTTTGGATGGAGAGGGGGCTGCAGCCTCTCCTGACCCTGAGGGACTGAGCTGTGGAGCTGGCAGGGACAACAGGTGTAGGGAGGCAGAGCAGCATGCCCCGCGGCGGAGCAGAGGAGTAACGGCAGCCTTCTTTTGTCCTTGGCAGATAACAAAATCACCCAGTGGGAGGACCCCAGGCTGCAGAACCCTGCCATCACCGGCCCTGTGAGTACTGCTGGGGCTGGGCCTCGCCTGCCTCCGTGCTGACAGTGGGGGGTCAGCCATCATCGTCAGTCAGCAGCAGCTCCCGTGGCTGTGGCTTTCCAGACGCCCATTTCACAGCCATCTAAGCGTTAAGGACTCACCTTAGTGCCTCGAATAGCAGCATCGGTGCTGCGACAGCACAAGAGCTGCTCACACTGCACTGCACAGGGTTCAGCCACTGACAGATGTAATGGCTGCAGTGAAGTCATCTTACCACATGAGGAACATTACTGCATGCTGAATGGAAGCTCCCCTAGAAGTACTGCCAGCCCCTGCTCTCACCTACATCCACGCCACACCAAGGCCAGCCCATATCTTCCCTTGCCCCAGAGACTGAGCTGGGACCAGAGCCCTGAGGGAGTTCAGAATCACTCTCTTGCTCCCAAGAAATCACACTTCTGTTTAGCTGGCTACTCGGCTGGGTCTGCTCCTCCATCTGCTCTGCCAGGAGAGCAGAGGGAGAGTAAGGGTGGTGACCAAGGCTCTGGGGCAAAACTGGCATTGCATGTGATGGTAAAGCAGAGAAGGAAGGCTTCCCCACTCCTCAGGAGCGCAGAGAGTGAAGGAATCTCACTAACACACAGCAGTCCCTGGTCAGAGCCAGCCCTGTGCCCCTGTCAGCTGAATCACAGCCTTGGTTTGTGGGCATCTGCTCACCTCATCCCTCAAAGTGCAGCCGGGGAAAGGGGGAGGCAGTGGCTGCTCTGCGCCGTGCACAGTGAGCTGCAGCACGTCTCTGAATGCCTCTTTGGCTGGTGCTAGACAGCTGGTGAGCAGCTGGAATAGCCCCTGCTGGTCTCCCACAGGCAGTGCCCTACTCCAGGGAGTTCAAGCAGAAGTACGACTACTTCCGGAAGAAGCTGAAGAAGCCAGTGAGTAGAGCCCTGCTGCCAGCCCCAGCACCTTCTGCTGGCACACTCGTGGTTCCCCCTGACTGTGCTGCTCCTGAAGGGGTTTCAGTAGAAAGACTAAGCCAAGCTGTGAGTGACTTCTCAACAGAAACAGCTCCAGCCCACCTCAGGTGGTTCTCTGTGGACACAAACCCGAGGCAGAGGGGCACTGACAGTGATTATGTTTCCTTAACTGGGATGTTACTGTCAAAGCCTTTAGGCTGAAGTCTTGAGGGTTAAGACTTTACCTTCAGCTGTGAAGGCAGAGCTGGAAGGTGGAGCAGAGCCCCCAGGGATGCTGACCTGGCACAGGCTTCAGTCTCCCTGTCCTTGGCAGCCATGTTCTTGAGGAGCACCCCTAGCAGAGGAGCTGTGTTAGTGCACAAGCAATCCCTGAGGCCCCAGCGTCCTCCCCTGGGTGTTGACAGCTCCTCCAGTCTGCTCCTTGAGCTTCGGTGCGGGAGGGAAACTCGCGCAGCATAACACACTCCTCTCTCACACAGGC
>VWYK01006670.1:0-18734 GCA_013399775.1 Semnornis frantzii | reverse complement strand
ACTGCAACAGGGAAAGAAGGCAATGCAAAAAAAAAAAAAAACACCAACAAGAAAAAACAGTAGAAATTTAAGATGAAATGGGCAGATTTTAACAAATAGTGAGGGAAACATAAAACTCCTTAAAGCCTTTGAATGAAGTTCTGTGAAAAAGAAATAAAGGCAAAATCAATCATCCAGACCATGGCAACTTGCTTCACTGAGAAGTTGGTGTGGAAGAATTTAATTTTTATTTTGCTCAAACAGCTATTTTACAATTAAAATTCTTTTTTTTGCTCTGCTGTTTTACCTGCCTTTGAGGTAAAGCATGAAACTTCCTCTAAATGCCACCCTGTCAGAGCTGGTCCTTAGGATATTGTTTTAAACATAATTGAATTGCTGGGGTACATTAAACATTGCAGTGTTTTAAGCAGGGGAAATAATTTAATGATGTGGTCTTTCAGACAGTTAATTAGGCTGGCATGTATGAAAGTGTAACAAGAACACCACCTACTGTAAAAGTGAATGTTCTACACTCGGAGCACTAATTCCTCGTAGCTTTACCCTGCACGGGAATCATTAACCCCTTCCTTCTCAAATAATTTTAGCGAAGTTACTGAGTTGAGAGGTGATGATCACAGCTCTCACCAGCATTAGCCAGGGAGAAAATCTGAGAGATAAAATAAATCACAATGGGTTTAAACATCAAGAGCAATCATTTCTGAAAAGATTATTCTGTGGTCTGCTACAAGTCATTTTCATAATGATGGTGGATTTTTTAGCTGGAAATAGTAAGGATTTAAATAAAATTTCTGATGCTGTCAGCATGGTTTTTAGAAAATTGCTTGTAGTGACCCTGCTGCAATATTTCTGGCTTGATTTATCCATCATAAGATGGACTGTAAATGATAACAACTAGCACTGTCACCATAGCAGAAGGTGGCATGGGTCATGGTGCAGGGGAAACAGCATGGTCCTTCCATAGATCTTTAGCTCTGTGGTTATGAGAACAGCAAGCGGGATCTGTGTCTCTTGTGCAGCCTTACTGGGGGCAGCACAGTCTCCCTCATCCCTTGTGTTTGGGAGCTCTCAGCACCTCACAGTGGAGTGCTGGTGCTTGGGCAGAATTTGCTCATTTGTTGAAGTTTTGCTTGAAGCAAGGCAGGACAGAGGCCTCTCAAAAAGGTCTGCAGGCTTGGATCACCTTGAGACTTCCAAACATCGTTGCTAGCCTTCTTTGGGACTTATGCAAAGTGTGGTGTACCTTCATTGTTTAATCTTTACTTCTTTATCTTGCAGTAGCAAAGCCATGATATTTAGTGGCTGTAATAATTGTCCAGGTTTGAAATCCCCAGTCCTCACAGACTTTCTGCCTCTCCTATAGAAGGCACCTAGAACTAATTATATAAAAAAACCACAGAGCTTCTTATTTTCTGTATTGCTGGGTCAGTAGTGAGACAATTCAATGAGATGATAACACCTTCCACTGAAAGGATCAGAAAAGGAAAAAGAAATCTGGTGGGGAGGCACAACGAGGGAACTCTTAAGGGAACAGAGTGCAGTGTTGGCCTGGGTTGGAGGCAATAGTGTGCTTGCTCTTACTTCCACTAACCCCCAGTTTTACTCAAAGTCACTTTCTAGCTTTATGTCTGCGGATGAAAATGTTTAGCATGGCAGAATTTTCTCTTCCAGTCAGAAAGCAGATCTGGTGTTTTGCAAGTGACACTGGGTGCTGGCAGGGACAGGAGCATTCCTGATTAAACAAACTCCCTAATAGACCAAGTCTTGCGCTGCTAAACTCGCATGCATTATTGCACAGGAGGCCAAGCATATTTCAGCCACAATGATGGAGTGGGCAGCACTCTGTCAGATCAATTATGTACAAGGCCCATCTTCTCTATGATTCCCTCGATTTTTCCTCCTGACAGTTCACCTTGTGCCCAACCTTCTGTTCTCATGGAGGAAAACCTGCAGACAATAGAAAACCTAAGGCTGTTTTTCCTCACTGCAAAATGGCATAAAGTAACTCTTTCTTGTCAGGTTCCTCATGACTTTTCAGGCAAATTTATCTTCCCCACTTTAGGGGATTTATAGCCTCTCTCTTTCTTTCTTTTTTTTTTTTATGTTCTCTTTGGTAATGTCCTGAAAACAGTGAATGCACATTAGTCTGCTGGTTCCTAGCTGCAGTCCCTGTGCTGTTAACAGCACTGCAAGCTGGTGGTAAGGTGCTCCAAACTGCTCCTTCTTCAGAGAGGAGCTTCTGTGCCCTGGCACTGCCCGTTTCTCATGCGAGGGCAGCAGAAGTGGTTCACACTGGAGAATGGCCCATTCCATACCCTTGCATTGCAAATGGCACTGAATTTGGGCTTTAGCAAATGTTTCTTTTCACGACATAACACACCACTGCCCAGGGCAGATGAGTCCTAGGAGAGACTGTTCAGTTTCCAGTCAATTATCTGACGCAAGTGGCCTCAGCCATTTATTATCAGTTCTGCTCCGCAGTATTTGATTTAAAGAGTGAATTTACAAAGTGAGAACTAGTGTCAGTGTCCTGGACTAATTCAAAGCTCATTCAATGTGAGTGAGGTGCTGAGCAAAAATGAACTGAGTGATGCGAGTTTGGGCAACTTTAGAGAACTGTTCTGAAGCTGGTGCTTCATCTTTCTCCATCCTGTAAGTCCAATTATACAGTAAGGTCAGCAAAATGTGCTTTGTTAGTACCCAGACTGAAGACAACCAGAAAAACACAGCAAGGAGAGCAGAAACTTTTGAATGGCTCTGGCATTCTGTGTAGAAGATGGAGGTAGTAGAGTACTGGTTTGATTCCTATGAACTCTGTCATGTGTGAGCAAAAGCAACACGAAGCACAATCAAGCACACTGTTACAGGTGGAGTTAGATACTCCACATACATAGAAATAGTACCAAACTGAAACAAAGGTCAGACAGATGTGGATGTGCAAATTCAAACCAGAAGTGATGGCTATCACAGACCTCCTGCAGTCCTTACAACACACTATTGGTGGGGAAGTTTGGGATCCTTGATGGAATTGCAGTCCCTGCAGAGGAAGAGTTTTGGCTCAGCTAAATCATTCAAAGCAGCCGCATTTGTGATGTGTGAGGGGACAGAGCCTCATGTTTCCCTGCACAAGATAGAAGCTGCCTTGAAGTTGGTGCAAAGAACATTAAATGCAGCTGGAGTGGAGAAGTGCTGACCACAGCCTGTGCCCCAGGGAGCTGAGACATTGCTCCAACTATGGATAAGGACACATATTTTTGGTTCAGATTGATATCTTCCACCATGCCTTGTCTTCCTAATGACTAACTCCCTTTTCTTACCTCTTCTTTGCTCAGAACTGTTGTCTTTGGAGAGGGCAGAAATGAAGTAATTTTTCTTTCTGCATCACTTGAACCTGGGGAGAACTCAAGGTCCTTATAAGATGGGTTTTCCACACAATCTTTTTTTACTTCTCAACATTTTCCCTTTTACTTTGATCTGCCTAGTTCTACTCTTACTTTCCAATCTCACTTGTCTCTCCCTCTGTAATGAGAATACTGAAAGCAGATATATTAGGTGACACATTGTGTCAAGCAGGCACAACACTCTAGGATCACTGTGTTATGGAATTACAACTGCACATGGCAAGTGGCAAGATTCATCCATGAGAAGTCATCGCATTCTTTGATGAAGGAATAATTCTCTCTAAGACAATCTGAGGATTTTTGGTCACTGACACTCAAATTGATCTAAAAAAGGTGATCATGCCTAATAAAAATCCAGGCTCCCATACAGAGGAAATCTGCAGTAAAATGTTTTTAAATTAGTGACATGAGATGGTATAAAATGTTTTGCATGACTAATTGCTTCCCTTATCAATAACTAGAGCAGAACCTTTCTAAAGAAGTGGCTTGGAATGAGCAAGATCTCATCATTAAAGGTACCTTGTGTTTCTTTAGTAACAAAGAGCAATAAAATTAATCTTTGCTCAATGGAAGGAGTCAGCATTTCATGTAGTCTCTGATATTTAAGGTTTTAGTCAGAGATCAACTCTGTAATGATGAGGCCTGGTGGTGTAGGGGTCTATGAGTTGTTAAGGCTGACTGAACACAACCTAAATCCTTGAATCCTTTTATTTCATACTTGGGCATATTTCACGTAAATATCTAGAAAATGTTGACCTGTAGGTGAAGTTATGACCTCTAACTAGGATCCAGGCCAAGGAGGACAGTGAAAAGATAGATCAGTTGGAAGTTGATGTTTAACCAGAATACAGTCTATGTGATTTCTTTCCTTCATCAGGCATGATTTGAGAAGATTTAAGCCTGTTGCAGAGCCTTGTAACTCCAGCTCCTAACACTGCTTTTGTGCTGGGTGTACTGGTGGAGGAAGGGGCCCAATAACCTAGATTACTGGTGAATATTTCCATCTGACAGCTCACTATCTATCTGACAGCAGCGCTGTGACAACACGTCTGGGTCAGATTCAACACTATTACGTAAGCCACCAACCAAACCTTTTTTTTTTTAATACATTAAAGGCTGCTTAAGTACAAAACCCACCCATGCAAACCTTAAAATGCAGAGAAATATTTGGCTAAGGAGAGCTTTTGGACACTCCTTTGTGCCCACACATTATAGCAAGCAATCATATTGAGACACAGCCTCCACGAGAAACTCCTTTGCATTTCCAGAATCCAAGAAATGTAACACATGCCCAAATTCTTCCGGCAAGAGCAACAAACCTTAACTCTGACCTCAGCTGGAGATGGCAGTGCCAGTTTTGGAAGGGAAAGCTCTGACTGCCTCTTGTGTGAAAGCAGGCACAGGTGAGAAATCAGCTCTGAGAGAAAGAGCATTGTCTGTCTGGACAATGTGTTGTTGGTGGGGTGTTTTTTTGGTGTTTGTTTGTTTGTTTTAATCTCTACCCACAGCATAATATCCAACACTTCTTAAATCCCTGGTCCTGGTAAATCCTAGGACTGGTTTTTTGTTTCCAGGAAAGGGATGATGATGGTAAGACTCAAGATGAGAGACCTCTGCCCTTTTGGCAGGGATCTGGTAGGTTTTGGCCTGTGGTACCAGACAGATGGTTGGTGTGATTGAAAGCCAAACCATTTCTTCTGAGTTGAAATAATTTCTCAGTGCTTCTGGGGTCTTTCAGCTGAGCTTGATCTAAATAGAGTGCCCATAAGCAGAAAGGTGCTCACAAAGTGCTCCACAGCACAGTTTTGCATTATGCTACCTGTGCAGTGAGTGTTTCACAGATCCCCAAACAACTTTTCACGTCACTGTTTGATCCTTTGCTATAGCCATTTCTACAAACCAGTCATCAATCTGTCTTGGACAGAATTGGGGACACAGTGGACCTGGGAGAGAAACCATGCTTGGAGGTGCTGCCTTCAGAGCTGCAGGTTATGGCAGCAGGGCTGGCTGTTCTTGGGTTTGAATGGCACGTGACAGGGCTGGCTCCAGGCCAGGCAGTGGGATGGCCTGAGACACGTTCCTGCTAGGGCAAGGGCTCTCAGCTTCTGATGAGATATCACTTATGAGGCATATTTCATACTCGTAATGGTGGCCTCTCTCACCTGAATGTCATGTCAGTGTCACCAGTTCTTGCTGAATTTGGAGCTCAGCAATTCCTGGGAGCATCTGCCCGGAGGCAGGACAGTGCTTATCAGCATCTTGGTTCTATAGGAGGCTGATGCTCCAAACTCCTGCTGAGCTGTTATCCAAAGGCTTTTATCTGAGAAAGGAAGGAATGCTTTGCACCCCACTCCTAAAGGAGAGCTGTTTCTCTGGCCACCAATTCGGACCTAAACCAGACAAATCAGACTGGGACTCTGCCTGTGCTCTCTGTGCAATAGCAGAGGTCACAAGGTGCACAAGACTGAGAAGACAACTACTCTAGTAGGAAGTACAGGCAGGAAGGGACTTTACACTAATTAAGTGGTTGTGGTACTATTCCATAGTCATTAACAGGACCATCAGCACTGAAAGATAAACCAGTTCCTGTGATGTTAAAAGGACACAGTGAGAGGGAGCCCCTCACAGAGCACACAGATGGATGTGTCTATGAATATTGTACCAATTCCTCAAGTTAAAGCAGAATTTATTTACTTACAGGGTCTGTCCTTCCTTTAATTAAAATGTGACATAGTGACAGAGCTTCCATAACACCATTAGGGTTAGTGGAGGTACTTTGGATCTGCAGCCTTTGCAAATCCAAGCAGACTTTACAAATCCAAGCAGGCTTTGGCCCCTCTGGTTTTAAATGCTTCAGGAAACTTACACTCCTCATACAGGGAAAAAAAAAAAAGTGGGCCCAATACTAAATTTCGTCATTTCCTCATCAGTCACTGTAAGCAGGCAAAGAAAACATACATTGTGCTGTTGGAGAAAGGAATACTCTCTTTGGGGCTACCAAGTAAGAACATGATGTTTCATCTGTCAGATATGTGAGGTACTTGATTATTTGTAAAATCCCTGTGTTTCAGCAGTGCTGTGGGCTCTGTGCATCAGAAGCTGATGCGAAGGGATGTTTATTTGAAAGTCTTGTCTCTCTTGGCAGCCCACAGTATCTGATCCCCAGCAACCTGCTTCCTCTCATCAAGGTCTTTCCTGCATAGTCTGGTTCCTGTACTCTACCAACCTGTCTGCCTTGGATTGTGAGGAGGTTACACATAGGTGTAGGTGAGACGCATTACCTAAGGAGCTATGTTCAAGAAAGAGTCCTCCAAAAGCTGTGTAAATTATCTGAGGTATGACTTACATATGTGAAAATACAGTATTCCTGTGAAATCAGCTGATGGTTAAGAAGAAGAACTTGCCCATCACCAAGCATCTGCAGCTAGTCCTGACTCAGACAGAGAAATTCACGTCTTTCTGAAGGAGACATCCACAGAGCCACTGATTGTTACAAGAACAAACAAGACCGGTATCTGAACTCCTGTACAACACAAACATCCTCTTTCATGCCTATTTAACCTCAAGCTTATCTTCTAGAGAATCATTTGCTCCTGGTATGAACCTAGATAGATGAGCTACTTGTAGACATCTCATATCTCCCGATAGATCTATGAGGGAAGAGAGACCTCACTGCTGATTTTTAAATACAGTATCAGCTTTCATTATAATGGACATCCAAATTACTGTGCTCTAAGTAAAAGGAATGGAAATTAGTAGAAAAATAGAGCAAGATGGAAGAAAAGAATTTGATTTCTCTTACTTTAGTAGTGTTTTTAGTCATTGCCCCTGTGCAGTCACACAGTGCTTTCTAATACCCCATTCCCTGTACTAGCTGCACGAGTAAGAGGCACAGTGGCCCATGACTGGGTAGGTCAGCATTTTTTATTTCCTTTCAGCTCACTCTAATGAAAAGCACATGCGTCCAGTAAATCTTGCCTTTTCCCTTATTAAACCAGTCGATGTTCATTACTGAGGTCTGTGCCTGGCTGGGTGGGAATCAATAAGATGATCCTTTTAATCGCCTTAGTAATCAACAAGCTATTTCTTATTTCAATCTCAGCCCAGCAGTCATTGAAATCCAATGATTTATCTGCATTACCCATGCACTCACGCACATGCTTACAGAGCAGGGAGGTTTTATGTGTGCACCAATGAGAGAGAGAGAGAGAGAGAGAGAGAGAGAGTGAGAGAAAGGCTAAATTTCACAATACAGCCGAAATTATCGTGCCAGAGAAATATCCCAAATTTCATTATTTACTTCCTACTAACCAGTAGGCGCATGCCTGAGATGACTGTGTGGGAGTTAGCTGATATGGCATTGCCTGCAATGCACAGGATGAAGCTGCAGAAAGCAAAGGCATTTTAATGGAGGAACTAGCCAAGAGGTTCGTTATGCCTGTCCTAAGCCCACCTTCCTTATTTATCCTTCTTGTTCCTGTTTGTGCCTCATCCAGGTGGAGAGGACACTGTGCTGTGAGCTGAATGAGTAGAGCTCTGCTGAGCAACTATGGGCAAGTTTTGCCCCTCAGCGCCTCATCTTCTGTAAAACAAAGATATTTAGGCTGATTATCTATGTAGAAAATGTGAAGGAATATTGTTTGTGCAAGTGCACCTGGATAAATCATGACTGTGTTTCAGGAATAAGTTCTGCTGTCCCCTAGACTCTTCCTGAGCCATACATTCAGTCCTATGAACCTCAGAATAATGGCAGGCTCCAAGCTGGGTGAACTCTGTCTGCATTCCCCTTTACGTGCTTCTACTTTGGGTGCCTAACCATAAAAATACTTCGAACTGTCATTTTTGTTTTGATTCATCCTGAACCTGTGTGGAGAAGCCAAGCAAAACAGCCACAAGAAAGTAACAATGAGAACTGCAGTTTAAAAATTCCCAGAAGTGGAGGGGTCACTCACGCAAGCCCTTCTTGGCTGGGAAGCTCCTGAAATGCTGTTAGGGCTGGCTGCCTGAGTGTGGATTGTGTGCACAAGGGAGAGAAGCCAAGCACTGTGCTGTGGTGATGTTTCTGTATAAAACTTAGTTTGACTATCTAGCCAAAGTATTTGGGTAGGAATGGCAAAACCCTGGCCATGTTGACACAGAGATATGGTACTGAGTGACATAGTTTAGCACCAGACTTGTTAGAGTTAGAGAATGGATGGACTCCATGATGTCAGAGGTCTTTTCCAACTGAAATGATTCTACTGTGAAATACACAGCAAGTGTTCCCTGTATTTTAGTGATTTTACCCCATACTTTCTCACTGCTGAAAGATCATTATAGTCTGAATTATGGAGTGTGGTAATAGATGGAAAACTCAACACACAAGGACTTTTTTGTGCTAATTTATAAACTTTGGTTTGGAGAGAACAAAAAAAAAAAAAAGAGGAAGTAGAGAAAGAAAGAAAGAGTCAAAGTGCAAGTGCATCAAGTGCAGGCGCTAGAGCATCTTTCAGCTGTGCCTCCTGTTACGTAAGGCTGTGCTGTGCTTGGGCTGCAACCTGACACTGCCCTTTTCTCCCCCAAACAGAGCTTTTTCTCATAAAATTCACTCAGGCACTTCTTCTCAAGTTCTTCATACACTTCTCACAAGAAAAAAGAAATCATTCATATCTCTCAAAGAGAGTCTCGGATTCTTCAGATATTTTCCATTATAGGCTTTTGGCACCATTATTACCCACAGATCGAGTTACTTTTCTGATCCCCCTTCTTTCATCTAGTAAAAATGGATTATTTCATTATTAGCCTGGAACCATTACTGTTCACAGAGATCAGGTCTGTATATGAACAATGCCTTCCCCAGTATATTACTGAAAGTCCCGTGGCTCTTGTAAGGTTTCCTTTAAACACTAGAACTCTATTTTTTTGTGGGACCAACGTGGCTGCACAGTCTCTGAAAGGACGTTTCTCTTCGTGTTGTACAAAAGCTAAATATGGTCATTATGGATAGGTTAGGGAAGACCTTAACTGGTGTAATCCTATTACTGCTACGTTTGTGTATACAATGTATATATATGTATTTCCAGTGCCTAGGCTAACATTTATTGTAGTCTAATTATATTTTCATTTTTCAATTACCTGTGATTTAATGTTGCTTTTATGCCAAATTTGCCAGTATATTAAAAGAAGTTCAGTGAAAAATGGCCACCCTCAGTTGCTCTAAAAATGCCCTATTTGAACGCTTCAGAGAAGGGGAAACACTTTTGCCTGTTGTGTTCCTGGTTTCTGTTTTTCCTGTTCTTCCTCTCCCATTGGAAGTGTGTCTGTCCACATGTAAATCTCAAGAAAATGTCCAGAAAGAAATGCAGGTGGACGTCATGAACTGGAAAGAGGATGCTTTCAAGTTAGAAGACCATCCTGCTCTTGTGTTTTCTGCCATATTCACTGGTTTCTATGGTGAAAACCACCCCCAGCATCAGAGATCTCACAACTGTGGAAATCTATGAAATAGGGCAGAAATCTCCATCTTGCAGGTCCCAGGACTACTCCTCCTCTCCCTCTGGATCTTTGATGCAGACAGCAGCAGTTGTAAACTCTGATCCCACTGCCTGCACCTCTGCTCCTTCTTAGAGCAAATTATCCTTTCGTTCCCTCAAAGCACTTTCCTGCAGGAGAGTACCTGTGTGCTGAGAAGTGGGTTAAACCTGCCCATTAATTTTAGCGAGGACCACTAACAATCCTGAGCCAGTGACAATTCTAGACACCAGCAACACGGACAGCAGCGGAACAGATGGAATGACAGGTAGAGCATTCGCTTCCCATCCCCACTCCTCTGAGAGAGCTTGAATTCTTTATGTCCTCCATGTGTCTTATCTGTTTAGACTCCATCAGAACCTGTTTTCTACTTAATATGAGACAAATGGTTTACCTGAGTCCTGAGTTAGACACTCAGTTCCCACACGAGCGAGTGCATTCAGCAGATTTAGGCTTTATTGTATAATGACCTGTTTCCTTCTACCCTTAGCTAATTTAATTGAGCACTTTGCTTCTTTTCACTTTTTTGGTCCCTCTCTTCTGTGTGTGCTGTTTCCATCCTCATTCAGACCCATGCCATGAGGCAAGGGAAAAAAAAAAAATCACCACCCACCGTCGATGACAGTTGCCTAGGTTAGCTCCTGAATCTGGAATTTCGCGGGGATCCTCCGTTACGCTGAATTATCGCACAGAGGCAAGCGTAACATCTTTGTGGGATGTAGGCTCTTCCAGACTCTTTGTCCTCCATGGTAATGTCCCAATCACACTGAAGTGCTCCCAAATGTGCGAGGACTATTTAAGCTTTGAAATGCTGTCCTCCAAAAATCACTCCACATAAATGTTTCATGTCTCTCCTCTGCGATGCACAGGCCCCAAACATTCAGCTGTGAGGGTGTTTATATTTGTGGAACTCTCTTGAACATTTGCTGTGGATTTCAAACAGCTGCTACACTGAAGCACTGGGAATAGTAAGATCATGAATATTCAGGTGAAGCCACTGGAATGAACAGCCGTTAATAGAATAAATGCCTAAACAGTTGTGTAAGGCTTATTAAGACCTATTGGGGCTGAGATAATAAATTCCCTCTTTGACACGTTGCAACTACTGTAGTTTAAACATTTTGGACCACCTCTTCAGAACTGAAAGAAAAAATTATGTTAGTTCTGTGTGATAACACAATGAAACACCTGGAAGGCTTGGCGCTCGTATTAGATTTGGCAGAGGGATTTTAACATACTAGCCCAGACTCACTTAAAATCGTGGCACTGTTTATTGTGTTAGTTGTCGAGGTTATCCAGATTACATATGGTCTGGACTGAGCATGGTTATCTCACTGGACAACTCATTTATTTTCCCTATGTTCCCTTCAAGTTTGGAAATAATCAATAACATTCTAATTTTGCCATGGAGCGGTAATGTGGACAAAAATCTACCGTTTGAAAAGAGAAACTAAAGGAAAAAGAAGTGCATTCAAAGTTGTCTCATCCCACTGTGGAAACCCAACAAAGTTCAGGAAACCTGCTCCAGCAGCCTGGCTTTGTGTGTTTACGAAAGATGGGCATTTCTCTGGCTGACATGTCTGCTGCGGGGACACCTCGGTGGCTGCAGCAAGCACAAAGCGCTGGGTTTGTGCAGCCGCTCGGAGCATCGAGAGTGCTTAATTGTTGCAGGAGAACTGTCTTCTCCTTTGAATTTAGCTGTCACGTTGCATTATGCTGTGCTGTATTGCCTGGTTCTGGCACCCTGTGTCACGAAACATAAAATCCAACAGGATGCAGTGCAACTCTTGCAGGTTAAAATTTAAAGGCAAACTCAGTAATATTTGATCAGTTACCTGCTGTCAGTTCAGATAAAGGGCATTTGATCTGCAATAGCAGGGCTAACTTGTTAGGAGCAAACTCGCATACAGCAACGCAGGGCTGCTGCCTTCATCTCTGCAGCAGCTGTGAACTGGGAAGTGTTATCAGGGCAGCTCAGGTGCACTCGGAACATTTAAAAATTAACCCACTTGACTTATTTTAAAATATTTTAAGGAAACGATGAAACTTCATCCTTATTCACTACTGTCTGTTGGTGCCAAGCAGATTCTGGCTGGTTGTTTCAAGAGGAAAATCACAGGTTACCTGAGATCCAAAAGAATGACTTCATGCCACTGAAATTTTTACAACCCCCCACTGTAACACATCACACTTTCTGAGGCTTTTCTGCATGCAGTGATTAGCTTTTCTGATTTAGTTGCATGAATGATCTCAGATGTGTTTGTTGACTGCCCTGATGTATGCAGCATACTGTATAAATCAGCCTTCTGCATGAAAGAGAAGCTGGTCAGGATGAAATAAAAGCTAAAATCCCACCATTTCCCCTCATCCTTCTCCCTGCACTCCTGTTTTTCTGTGACCTGTTTATCAATATGAGAACTAAATCTGTTTCGGAAACTTCTGTGTCATGGTTACATTTTGGGAGGAAGGAACAGATGGAATAGATTAATTAGTCAAACTATGTTTAAGTAGAAAGGCATTTCTTTCCACGAGTAGCCAAAGGCTAGACAGAACATATAAGGGACAAGGAGAAGTGCCTCAGGACTTCTTGCCTGCTGGAACTGCTTCACAGTTTAAGACTTTCAGCAGCATAAAGGGTCTTTGATTTCAACTGCCATTAAGAAGTAGGTCAGGAGGTGCCTGATTTGCAGGAAGGCAACTGCTCCCTCCTGCTTGTTAAAAGTTGTCACTCCAAAACATTTAATACATGTTATTTTATAAGGACTCTGGTGTATAATGATTCCACTGGCTTGTCCTGCAGTATGAAAGGAAGGAAGAGTCTCTGCTGCTAGTATCCATACACACACACTCACTCCTGCTCATCAGCAAGTACCTGCCTAATTTCATGCACCATCATCTGTCTCCAGTTTTCCAGAGCTTCAGGCAAATGCTCATTTCATCACCTCCCCATTTTTCCTGTTCAGAAGATTTGCCACCACACTTCAGGCTCCAGTGTTCCTAGCTGCAACAAAGCTAGGCCAGACACACCACTGCTTTAGAAACTTCACAAGACTTGGTTTAATGTCAGTATTATCTTTGCCTGCTGACACCACCCTATGTGAAAAAAACCCAAACCCAAACAAGTGGTTTAGAAATCATGTGTCAGCTGGCTTAACAGAGCTAACTCAGGATGCTACTACAGGCTGGGTGTTCTCTGCAAGGCTTTTGGCTTGGGTTCAGTCATACTACCTAAGAGTAGATACTCAAGAGGACTGTGGTCATCACAGTCATTTCCCTCGCTTGCCGGCAGAGAGAAATATGCCTGTTTGAATGTAATTCAGCTACTTTATGGTCCTGGGTTTTGCCACAGACTGCAAAGGGGATCACTGACATAATTGACTTAGCTACTCATCAGCTGATCACCAGGCAGAAGAATTCAGGCCCTTCTTGCTGGTTGGGTTTCAAAGGAGCATTTCTCACAAGCAATCATATTTACCAACTAAAATGTGTAATTCCTCCTTTGACATTTTTTTCGAGAATGTGTTTTAGCACTGTTTCTATTTTTATTTTCTGTCATGGACAGGAGGGGAAGATGGACAGGAATCTGGGACGGAAACAGTTCAAATAACTGAATCAGGACAGATTTTGGCCAAGAGGAAGATTTAAATCTAATGCAGATGTAGCTTACTGGTGTCTGGAACAGGAGACATGGTCCCAATCATAGAGTAGCACCCAAGGCTGGCTCAGGAAGCAAAGGGATGTCTGTCATTTGGGGAGAAAACTGTTTGCCTAGCCCCCAGCCAGAGGAAATGTCCTGAGACTGCAGCTGGGAGTGTGGGATCAGGGAAAGGATGGAGCTTTGAAAGCAAAGCCTGCTGGCTGCTTTTCTTGTTGGCAGAGGAGTAGGGTTGCTAGAAGTACTAGCAGGATCTGAGAATGAAGAAGAAAGTATTTTATTTCTTGCATGGTTTCTGAGCATGGGTGTCTGTGCATGGGAGTGAGCAGAGACAGTGGCCTCCTTCCCTGGGCCAGGTGGGTGTCCTGGGCTGAGCTGGCATGCCATCATGCTGCTGACACAGCCCAGGATAAAACCGGTGTAATCCCCTGCCTCATCGCCTCCATCACCCTGAAACAAGGAGGCAGTTGTGTGCAGACAGGAATTGCCAAATGCCAGAGGCTGTTTCTGAGGTGACAGTTATGGACCCAGCTGTACATCCAGGTGTATAGGTACAACAGTGCTTGGGCAGAGCTCTGGCCAGTGCTCTTAGCTAGGCATCAAGACCACAAAAATTAAACTTTGAATGGAGATTAGTTCTCCTGAGCATTGATGGGGAAGCTGACATATGATGGCACAAGCGAGGAAGTGGGAGAAAAACAAAGATGCTGTGCAGGACTTTCTATAGGCTTGCCTTTCCTTTTCAGGCAGCTTTCTGAAATTTGCATTTTAGAAATCCCTTTAAATTCACAGTATTTGTCATGCCTTTGCTACACTTATGAGAAAGAGACGGCAGAAAAGCAAGGAAGGAAGCAAAAAAGAGATTGTTTTCCTGGTTGTCTTACAGTAAATCAGGGCACTAAGATCTGGAATAAATCTCACAGAAAACACTACATGTACTGAAAAAGTGCAGTTTGTGGAGTTTAGTCTCAGTGAGACAGGTGGAAACAAAAAGAAAGAAATCACCAGAGCTCTATTTAGAAAAGCAGTATTAAATAGATCAAAGAAACAACATGTAGATTGTAGTGATTGCTGTTAGATAATAAACTAATTTATGGTTTTGTAAATAATACTAACACAGGCTGAGGAAACCTGGCCTCATAGCTCCCCCTTATCTCACTGCAGTCACCTACTGTTTAAGAAACTTGAAGTGATATTGTTCAAATCACTTGGCTCTAGTACTTGTGGTTCTTATCAATAAAGTGATATATGGCAACCAAGGCTCACGCTGCAAGAATGTTGATCTGGACTCACATCATCTCAAAGCCTTTGAATGCTAAGGCTGAGAGGCGGTACAGATCCATGCACAGGGAATTGAAGCTGATGGACTATAGATCTGTTTTACTAGTGGCCTTTCATGGACTCGTTAGGAACAATCTGGGAACCCTTGGGAGCCTTCATCCCAGAAACTGCAAACCATGGCTGTCTAATTTTAGGATAGGTATGTGGTTATTGGATTCATAATAGCATTAACTCATTTCTTATTGTGTTTTCCTTTCAAGGGAGGAACTAATGGAAGCTGGATTATTTTCAGAAGAGGGTTCTTTGGCTGATAGCAAGTATATGCTTCTTGGTGAGAGGGCTGTTGAGAGTGGGGACACAGGGTCAGGATCCCAGGGGACATGGTAGTAACATCCTGACAGGAAAGAAATGGAGATTCTGTAAGTAAAAAAAAGCTGTTTGCTTGGGAAAGAAATGTATAATGACAGGGTATGAGGTTCAGGGAATAAATGTGCTATTATGTGACTCCTGACTTCAGGACTACCTCTGCACAGTGAATGTAAACCTTTGTGTGGTAGGAAGCACCCCGGGAAATGCCTTGATTTCACAATATCCCCATGATGATGCAGCACACCTGGGTACCTCATACCTCTTCTAAGCTGGGTCAGCTAAATGCAGAGGAGTCTGGAAAAGATAGTGCACAGCCTGCTGCAGCCGTTCTGGAGGCACTGTCATGTCTTGAAACCACTGCAATCATCACTAACCAATGATTTTAACAGTTTGCTACTTCTAAGTACGGAAGAGGTGCTGTTAGGTAGCACAAAGCCAGCATAAAGAACACCCCTGGCTGAAAAACCTGCATGACTTAAATACACAAATAAATGTCTGTCAAACATACTTCGATGATCATGTGAGCCCAGATGTTTTGCCTTTCTTTAGTACGGGGGTATCCTTGCTTGTGATCTGGGTTCCATGGATACCACGAGCAACTCCAACTTTGTGCCTTTAATGCTTGCACTGTAAAAAATGCTGTTTAAATATTCATGCTGACCTTAGAAAGCTATCCACTTGGCCATCTGGAGGACTCTCATACCCTATCCAGTAGTATTTTATTTTGAAGGATTTCTGATCGCACTGGCTAGGCTAAATAGACTATTGGTCCATTTGTTTTCTAACTGCCATTTAGTTACCCCTCAGGATGTCAGCTCAATTTATCTGGGTGGAGGTGAACGAATTCTCTAATAACACTGTGGATGAATAGGGAATGGTTAGGAGGTTACTCATTCCCACTGTTGCTGCTGGGAGTGCAAGTGACCTTGTCTGTAACTAGCTAACCTTGCACCTTGCAGCTTGCATGAAAATGCAAAGCAAAGCCCTGCCAGGTCAGAGTGAGAGCCCAGCCTTGTGCTCAAGGAAAAATAAGTTGCTTGTGTAAGACAGTGCTGGGGCTGTGTGCTATGCAGGGACACTGAGCTCACCATGCCCTGGGCTAATATGGGAAAATGAAGGGAGAGGCAAGACACTTATTTAAGTAGAAGTGGGAAGGAAAAGGAGCATGTGACATCAGAGAGGGACAGGAAGAGGAGAAAACGCTACACAGGACATCAAAGGCACAAGTGTTGCAGTCTTGCACCTGGACTTGCGAGGAAGGACCAGTTCCTCAGGATTGCCTGTCTGTGCTGGCTTGAGATGGCAACAGAAATGGGCCCAGTTTTGTTCCCTTAATTACTAAAAGGCATTGTTTGGAGTAAATGAAGGATTGTAGTCATCCAAGTTCTCTGAGGGCAATTCTACCATCCAAGGATCTCCAAAGTCACCTGAAACACACTCGCTAGCAAAAGCCATTTGCTATGCACTGTCTTGTCCCTGAGACACTCCACCAATATTGCTAACACAAGGTTAGAAGAGTTGTTCACGATGAACAATGTTTATTTTGGCCTTTTCTCTCTAGTTCGGGAGTGGGGGCAGCAGCGATGGTGCTATTTGGCTGATTTATTTATGTTAGGAAGGAGGATGGAGGAAGGGGGCGTATATCCATGGTCACGCTGACTTTTTCAAGCTGCTTTGGAAGAAAGTGCACGCTTAATTTGCATTCAAACGGCATCTCTGGTTCCTATCTCTCAGTAATGCTTGAATAGATTGTGGTGTGTACAAACCTGGCAATAACTCCAAGCTGGACTGACAAGAGTTAGGAAACACTGCTTGATTCTTCTGTTTCATTTTATTTTTTTTGGTCTTGGAGAGAATTTTACTCTTTGCTGCTTGATCACTTTCCTTGTGATTCATGTCCTTTCAGGAAATAGTAATTGACAAAAATAAAGCACTTTGGATGTTATTTAGTGAGCTCCAGCTAAATTCACACAGTCTTGCTTAAGAATCTATGCCCTCCATGTCACATTTGTTTTAAGCTTCCAGCCTTCTCTAGACAGGTTGGGTTTTTTTGGTTTTTTGTTTTTTTTTTTTTTTTCTCTCCTGTGCAGGCACAAAAGCACTTTAGTCAGCACAAATTTGGAGGTAGAACAAAAAGCCTGTAATAGCATATCTCATGCTGCTATCAATTTTCCACCAGTGGAGCACTCCGGTACATGAAGTCCTTTGTCTATATTCAGAAGTCAGCTTCGGTGACATTACACAACCAACTACAACACTATAGTGTGTTCCACAATGTTTTGAATTGTAACTTAGAAAAAAAAAATTAAAAAGGAGAGAGAATAAAATAAAGAAAAGATGTCTTGGAACGTGGCCAGCGCATAATGATTCCAATTCTGAAGAAATCCAACAACCAATTACACTAAATTCAACATTTTCATGTACTATAAGTTTAAAATCTCCCCTAATCAAATAGGGAAACCCTTTCTCCCCATTAAGCTATGGTTTTAGTTACCAGTAGGCCTCTAAAAATCTGTTTCTGCTTAAAAAGAAAACCCTGAAAGGTTATATTTACTATTTGTATGAAAAAGGGTTGAATCATACAATTATATATTTTAGAATACTAAAGCGACGTAAAAGGGACTAATCATGATCCCAAATTCAATTTTCAAGCCTTTAATTGATCCCATCCCAAAGGCAACATTCTATCTTAATTGCCATACTGAAATGGTTGCAATTACGTAAAGTAAAACTATTCATTGGTAACTGGAAAAAGTCTCCTCATTAAGCACATGACAGCCAGCCTTGAAAATAGTTGATTGCAAAAGGATGCAACCACTTTGCTTGTATTTCCTTTTCTGGTTAAACTCTCCTTCACATATATTCAATTGGTTCCAAAAAAACCACACAGGCAAATTGAAGATAGTCCCATGAGGTGTTTCTGTGCTTGCTCCCTGCACTTTCTTTGGCAAAGTTGCTACCTTGTAGGTGGAGAAAGAGCTAGAAGAGTCCTCAGTGCCGATCAGTGAGCAGAGCAGACTGTGCTGTCTACAAGGTGTTCTGTGAGAAGTGAGCTCCTCTGGGGGTGTTTTAAACCCTGTTCTGAACAAACTCAGCAAATAATAAGGGGCGACTTAATCCCCAGATAAATTGGAAGTTGTACTGTGGGGTGCACACAGGCCCTCTTGCTTTTATAGATGTCACTCAAGGTAGGACTGTGAAAGGTTGGTGTCTTTGCTAGTTTGGAAACTGAAATAAAAGCAAAGGAAACTAAGTCATGGCTTTGTGGAGGTGACAGTAGATGTTGGTGAAGCAAGAAGACTGTCAGCATTTTATCATTGCCAAGAGAGACTAAGCCACTTTCAATTTGATATCAACACCTGTGTCACTTGGAATACTGCCTTTCTGGTTGCAGATATGATGTAAACGGTTATGAGGTGCTTATTCATTACCAGTCCTCTTATTCTTCACCTTCTGCAAGATAGAACTCTCTAGCAGAGACAGGCTCATCCTAGAATCATGAAGAAGGCACATGATATTCA